>JASDQU010257315.1:0-11259 GCA_032191745.1 Picea mariana
GCCTGCCTTGGGTTTTGAAACATGTCATGATATTTGTTGGATGTTTGTGTGTAGCTTCCGTCAGGTTCTCTGAGTCTATACCCTTGCTTGAATATCTACAAAGTACTTTAGTCATCAGTCTGCATATTCTGACTTCATACTTTGGGGGCCATTCTGTTACACCTCAAAATCACTCAACTGGATAAGTGTCGCACATGCCTCTCACTTGTCGCAAGTGTCGCAAATGTTGTCGAATCATGTTATCACAATGACGACACTAAAGAGGCACTTGAAACATCTTATATACTTGGTTTGAAGGAAGAAATTGGTTCACTGGAGTCAAACATCTCTTAACACCTGAAAGATCTTCTTAATCAAGAGTTTGGAAGGGGAACGCTCCCCTAAAACTACCTGAGAAGCGCTGGCACCCTTCAAGCAAGCCTCAGAAGCATTGTAGCACTTATCCACCCCTTTGGAGAAGCACTTCTCAGATTTGAAGCGCTGGCGCTTCCCTTGACCTTCTCTGGAGTATTCTAGCGCTCTGATACCCCTTCTAAGGGAGCGCTCTCCATTCTGGGTAAATTGTTAGCCCGGTGAGAAGAATAAGGGGAGAATCATTCGAGTTTAGGAGGTGGTTGAACTCGAATTCTTGGTTCTATCAAAAGATCTCTGATCCAAGGAGGATGTTCCCAACTGGTTCTAAACATAACTCAAGTGGTTAGACTCCTCCAAACCTATATAAGCAAGCTCTATGGTAATGAAGAGGGGGAAGAATTGAAGAGGTGAAACTTATGATCTTGGAGGAAACTTATAGTCAGCCAAAGGAGATTGATCAGTGAAGCTGCTGTCATCCAGGTCTTGGATCTTTCAGGCAAGGGTTAGACGAAGAGGACTTGACGAAGCTGTCGCATTTGCATCTACGATTGTAAGTACTGCTCTTGTTATTCTCATTAATATGACACGCTTGGCCTGTTTCTTTCTAGTTTGTGTCTAATGTTACATGAACTTATCATTCAGTGATAGATCTATTTTCAAACTAATGTCAATAGAGTAGGAAGTGGTCGTATCTTTTTTTGTCCACAGCTCTCAGCGAGGAGCAAAGGATTGGAGCGCAACTCGGAACGTGCAGGGACAAACGTCGATTAAAAGGTACTTCTGTTACTCTCCCTTCTCATGCATTAGTTTAGATAGATTTGAAAGGAAGTCAGTGTCCATGATAAGCATTTTTCTATCTAGGGTTAAGGTCAAGCTCTAGAGGTCGATCTACTTGTCCGCAGGCAGATTTTCCTACAACAAAACTCACTCGGTCTCCTTGGAGGGTAAATCCACAATTACTACATGGAATCTTGAACCAAGGTGAAATTTTGTTAAGCAGGTTGCCATTGTAACTATTCCACCATATCCTAGCCCCTTCTTGACTTGATCACGTGATGTTGGATTTCATCACCAACTAGTACGGTCATCGAGAGAGGGTTTTATTTTCTTGGTTTTGATTCCTAGATTTTATTAGCACATGTAATTTTTTTTTTGTTAGTTGGCCATATATTTTTTTCGTCGATTTTTCTCCACCAACATCGACCCTCCATGTTGTTCATGTAGAGTACAGGGACTTCCTCTCGAAAACATGGAACATACTACCCATTTACCCCCTGATTCTATTGAGGGATCCCCTCAACAGATCGAGGTTCATGATGTTATAACCTCACAGGAGGAAGTTCCCACCTCTTTAGAGGATTTTCGAATTGTTTCGGAATCCCTGGAGGCTTTCTGCATTCCTGCGAGATATGAACGACATTTTCTCCAACTGAATTTAGCTGGAGAACTTGTTGTTAGTAATCCTTCTGACATTTCGACTAGGTCTCATTCAAATCCTCCAGTCGGAGACCCCCTTTGGACTGCTGACATTGTTCGAAGCCCACTACACACAGTGCACAATCTTTATGAACCAGGAATAGGTGTCGATATACCTGTTACCTACACTGTACCCTTAGATCATTTTACTGGTACAACCATTATTCCAACTACACCATCTGTTGATCCGAACATGCCATCTGTCAGCCCAAGTTCCACTCTTTCTCTCCAGATGGCCCATTCTACAATGGTCCCTCACGTTCTGACTATTCCCACCGGTCATGTGGTGGATAGCCAAGATACAATTGGCACACCACTAGCATCTAGGCCTTCATAATCACTTCCTTTTGGGTATAGAGCACTAAATTCTTCCATTGTCACCACTACCCAAGTTATACCTGGAAGTTCTATATCTATACAAAAACCCGGAGGGACCAGTCTTGGTGGCTCTAATCCATTAAGTGGCATCGGTCAGTTGTTTATGTCTAGTTCCCTAATTCCAGGAACTCCACCTCATGCTGGGGGGCAACCTCCTTTCGGAGGGCAGCCTCCATTTGGGGGCCAACCTCCTTTCGGAGGGAAACCTCATTTTGGGGGGCATCCTCCTTCTAAAGGACAACCTCCATTTGGAGGGAAATCTCATGTTGGGGGGCAATCTCAAACTGGAGCCCATCATCAACCGTATGGACAAAATGTGTCTACAATACCCAATCCATCGAATATTCCTTTCCTAGGAAACCCACAGTTCTCGGGAGGACATAATCCTCAAGGTCCACAACAACCTCTTCTTCCTCAAGGAACTCATCTATATCCTCCTTACAGACAAAGTGTTTACCCCCCTTATAGGCAAACACCAAATCCGACTTATAATCCTCAAAACCCATTCGGTTATCCTCCGCTCACACATGCTTCTCAAACCCCCTCGAATCCTATGTACTCTAGTCAGGATCAACCTTATGTAGGAGGACCCACTGGTTATACTTATCCAGCTAACCCAGTGTATGGTCCTACTGGTGTTCCTATGCCACACCAATATCATCCACATATTAACCGACAGCTACCTTTCCTTGTGGCTCTGGATCTCCCAGACTTTTCTCGGTTAACGACTGATCCTTTTTTTCATTCTCCGGTTTGGTCAGTTATTCTAGCTAAACTTCCTTCTGATATTCTGAAATTTGATGGAAAATATGGAGAAGATCCAAATAACCATGTGATGACTTTCCATTTGTGGTGTTCATCAAACTCCCTCATGGATGATTCTATACATTTGTGTCTTTTCCAATGAACACTGATGGGTTCTGCATTTAAAGTGGTATATTGAACTACCACGTGCTTCTTTTCATGATTTCAACTCCTTTGCCATGTCTTTCCTCACGCACTTTCAACTACCTATTCGCTACGAGATAGTTACTAAACTCTTGACCTCCCTTCGTCAGACTAACTCTGTGCATATCTCTGACCATATTCATGAGTGGAGACGATGACGAAGGTTGATCAAAGCAATCATTCCTGACATATTATTGGTGGATTGGGTTACTAAATCACTTTTACCCCCGATCGCTCGCGATGTCGCTATGGGTGGCGCAGTCACCGAGGAAGAAGCCATTTCTTGGGCTTAGTACTTAGATTTGGTTTATTCATAATCTGGTACTTTGTATGAGTTGCTTCAGAATGCTACTCAAGCTAATACCAATCCATCCAAGATTTCATCCTCATCTCATGCAAACGGTGTTATCGATTTCGTCACAACTCAATCTAATTTTCAGTCAACCACACTCTCCTCTGCCTCCCCCCAAACTCAAATTTCTAAAGTGAATGCAATTCAATCTTCCCCTTCAAAACAATCCAAAGGTAAGAAGTTGATGAGAAATAAACTGAAGAAAAACAATAACAATGAACAACCAAAAAATCAAACTCAAACCCCTGCTGCCGAAAAGAAACCACAGCGGAAACTAAAATTCCCATGTCTCATTTGTGGTGATGATCACTACACACAAGATTGTCCACATCGTAATGAAGTGGCCAAAATTTTTAAAGGAAATTCACAACTCGCTGTGCTTACTCAGCCTTTTCCACAGTAGCAATCCATGGTTTCTCAAACCCCCTCTCCTGGGGGCAGTTCTAGCCATCCTCATGATGAGGCCTCAGCGAGTGCACATATTTATATGTTTAATGGGATTAATTTGACCACTTGCTATAAGACATACAACACACCAGGTAACCTTGACAAAGGAAAAGACACTAATAGTACCAGTACTTTACTAGATCCATCACCGTCCTCCGTTAGTCCTCCATCGGTTAATCCTCCATCTGAACCACTTCATATTGAGAAACCCATGTTTGACTCTATCTTACGCCCTCCTAAGAGAACTATACGTAAAGATACCTTTAATCCTAGTTCACGTGCCGCCCAGAACTACAACATTGTTGAAGATTTGGCTCAAGCAACCTGTGCTATGTCTGCGTTAAAAGTTCTATAGCATTGCCCCAGTCAACATAGAATGCTCTTGGCTGCTATTGGATCTATTGATCCTGAGTCATCCAACCATATCATGTTTAACCTGGACAATTATGCATCTCGACTCTCCCACCAACTTGCTTTCCAAGTTGATGTTGTTGTTCACAATCAAAAAATCCACCAAACTATCTTGGATGAGGGAGACTCTACTTGTATCATATATTTGGCATGTTGGAAAGGTTTAAAATCACCTACACTTAACAAATCCCCAATGATTTTACATGCCTTCGATGGGCAAGGTTTTCATCCTCGTGGGATTTTACAGTCCCTGCCCATCCAATTGGGTGGAAAAACTGTTACTTTTGATGTCAAGGTGGTTGATGCTCCCCTCTATTACAACTTGTTACTTGGAAGAAGTTGATTTTATGATATGACTATCGTTGCCTCGTTGGTCTTTCAATATGTACAATTTCCTCATCAGGGAAAAATTGTCACTGTTGATCAGTTGGATTTCTGCACGACCGATGCTCATGCTCCCGCTACCAACAATATTCCTTTCTTGGGAGACCACAAGATCACGTATGAAAGTGTTGGTGTTGGCTTACTGAAATATTCTAGCCTCATGGGTACCTTCCCTACACCACTTCTACCGACTACACATCATATTGCCACTTTCGATATGATTTCGACTGCAACTTATCAATCTTTGGAATCATCTGACCCTTGGATTGTACCTAGTCCATTGGAATTTGATGCACTAGATGACACCATGCCACTTATTTCAACCAAAAAATCATATGTTTCTATCCAATCAGCTTCTCCCTCTTTGGATGACCAACATCTATTGGCACCCAACAATCGCTCGATGCCACCACAATTAAGCTCCTTGTCGTCTGCGATTGACTGCATTTCCCCAATTTTTCCTTCTGATGAATCTATTCTGGAAATTCTTCACATTGACAAGTTACCTCGGGATAATAACCATCACCGATCCTCTTTTCTTCCCCCTCGTGAAGAAATTTGGGAAGATATACACTCTATCTCTCCTCCTAATATTGATTTTCCATCATCTCCCATGATTTCAACTTCCGAAGATTTGGATCTGGTAGTGGACATGGTGATCTCTTTGGTAGGGCTGTTAGAGCCTGATCTTCTTACCCTTGTCGTGACCCTCAACATGTGTTCCTTCCATAGTAATATTCTTCCATCCAATGAATATCTCTTGGAAGCCATGACTAAGTATTTTCCCTTGACATGGTGTCCTTCCAGAGCGTTATTCTTTTGGAAGCCATGATCAAGGAGAAGCTACAAGCATAGTTTCTCTTCTCTGTATAAATCTCGCTAAAAAATGAAACAGAGGCTTTGAGCATAGTTTTCCTCTCTGTAGCAAGCTCATTAAAAAATGAAACAACAATCCGGGGATCAAACCTAGAACCCTGAGCATAGTTATTTTCTTGTGTCAAGCTCATTAAAAAATGAAATAGTCACCTCTCTTGAACCTTCTTTTCATCAACCCTTCTCCTTTTTCTCATCTAGTAGAGAAATTGGTGACAACCTCAAAGTTGGTGAATGAATTGAAGCTTGGAGGGCATGTCTCCTRCCTTTGATGATCATTCTGGAGTTAAGCCACTAGCTTTCAAGATGGGGGAATATCGAGCTTAGTCTTTGTTCTTTCTCATGCTCGTAAATACATGAGAATGCATCCGAGTAAAATTTTATCTYTTTTTTGGACCTGTATGGATACACGATAAAGGAACCCYCTRGAGTCATCTTTAAGCTCTTTTCAGACTCTCTAAACATGAAAATATTGTCGAGTGATAATTCTTCCTTTCACACTCGTTAAAAGKTTTGAAAGGGMGTCTTTCGAGTGGTAKTTTATCTCTTTTTCGGCCTCGTGAGACTAGCCACATGAAAAAGGAACCCACTAGAGTCRTCTTTAAGTCATTTTCAGACTCTCTAGATATGAAAAACCACTGAKTTTACCTTCTCTTGACTCGTTAAAGCATCATACATTGAAGGGCCCATACGGGACCAAACCCTTACTTCTTCCAGTTCATTAAAAAAAGGAAGAGGGACTTACCGAAGGTAAGTTATATCGAGCATGTGTTACCCTCCTTCAGMTCATTAAATCAAAAAGWGGTAATGATCTATCTGGATGGGGGAAAAATTGAAAGAAGMAAGCCAAACAGTTCTTGAGAACATCACYAGTAATCCTTACAGTTGCCCTTGAACACGACACTTTTTTTTTTGCATACATTTTAATCCGTTGAACTTCTACATTGAACCAATCCTTTGAGTTTCCATACTTCTTTGGGTCACCTGACGAAAGTCAGAGAATCCATTGCATCATCATGTTTTGGTCCATGTCATGTTTCTATTGTTGTGCCTTAGTGTTCAAGGGAAGTATCTGCCTCAAGATTCAACCGTCAAAAATCCCTATTTCAATACCCGTGTCATTCCATGTTCTTTTGATCCACCAATTACATATTTGTGTCAGTTTCATGTCATTGATGGGGGATACATCAAGGCCCTCCTGCGACAAGTCTATCCCAGTCAACCTCAACACATTATCCAGGGATTAGACCTAGAAACCAATTAGTACCTTAGGACCTGCATGCCTTAATGGCAAGCCTCCTCATGTCTGATAGTGGGTTAACATCATTGACCTCTGATCAGATGATTCCATGGATGTTCAACTTTATCTCATCTATTCATGTTCGTTGGAATGTACTAAGTACCTTGGGAATCATTGACATCAATGGTTATCTCCCTCGTGCTTGTTAACGGTTCACCTCATTGACCGGTAATCAACTGGTTTCTTCCATGTTTGACATCAAAACATCTATTCGCATGGTTAGATTCGTACTACATCAAGATTGGTAAGAAGACCCTGGGTTGAGTCATCACTCTTGTATGTATTTTTCCTAGGTTACGACGGAGGTTTATTTGAACATTGACACATATATTGTTACATAGATCCACTTTGTATTGGTCATGGCTATGTCTTGACATCTCGTAGCTCCACTGTGTATTCTTCGTGGCTACGACTAGTTCAGGTCATGAGAATATAGATCCACATTGTATCTTCAGTGGCTATATCTCTTTTTCAATATAATTATGGATCTATAGTGTATTTATGGCGGCCATACCTTGAAAGTCTCTATCACTCAAGCATCAGTATGCCTGCCTTGGGTTTGAAGCATGTATTAACATTTGTTTGGTGGTCGTGTGTAGCTTCTGTCAGGTTCTCAAGTCTATTCCCTTGCTTGAAAGTCTACAAAGTATTTCATTTATCAGTTCCCGTCTTCTAACTTCATACTTTAAGGGGAAATATTTTACACATCAAAATTAATCATTACACAAATGGCCTAATGTCGTCGTTATCAATATTACAAGTGTCGCATTTTGGTCGCAAGTGTCAGAAAAATAATACTGCCATACAGTCTATGTCATGCCTATAATGACATCGGAAGGACACTTCAAACACCTCAAACAACTGATTTGGAAGAAGAGGAATGGGTTAACAAAGTTTATAAACCTTTTTCCACTGGAAAATCCACTCAAAAGACATTTTTAGAGAGGAGCACTCCCCTATACACTAATAGGGAGCACTGGCTCTCTGTGCACCCTCTTAGAGGAGCACTCTGGTGCCCCTTTTTGGGGAGTGTTGCCTTTTCTGAGTGATTTTTGACTTGTTGAGGAAAATCAGGAAGATATCCCTTCAATCTCTGAAGGAAGTTGGATTCGAATCCTTGGTCAATCCATGATCTTAGGGAAGATCCATAACTGAAGGAGAAGAATCCTCAACTTACCCCAAATATATATCAAGTGGTTGGGCCTCTCCAAGGCTATATAAGGGAGCCTTCTCATGGTTAAAGGGGATGGAAAGTATTGTGAAGCATCTAACTTATGATATCATGAGTAATATGTCATTTGGAACATCAACATTCCGTGTGTGGACTATTTAAGAAAGGGTTTGGACAAGGAGAGCTTGATGAAGTTGTTGCACTCACATCCATGGCTGTAAGTAACACTTTGTTCTCATTAATACAATCAATGCTTGGCCTGTTTATTTCAAAATTGTACTTGTTCCATATAAGTTTGTCTATAGTATATGGATCTATGTTTGAGCTGATCTCAGTAAAGTAGGAAGTCTTTTGTACCTTTGTTTGTTTTGCAGGACCTATCAAGGAGCTCAAGATCGAAGCTCAGCGTGGAATTTGCAAGGACAAATGTCATTCATAAGGTAAATATATTTCTCTTTCTCTTTCATTCATTAGCTTGATTAGATCTAAAAGGAAGTCAGTATCCATGTTAAGCACTTTCTGTATTGGTCTTAAGAGTCTAGGGACCTCGAGAGAATCCACTTGTCCGCAGGGGGATTTCTCTTCAACAAGAGCCGAAGGGCCGGAGCGAATATGGACCGTTGGATCCAGGAGGACACATGTCGATAGGTTAGAAGATATAGAGGAAGGTAAAGGTTAAAGTGTAGAAACACCTAAATATTGAAGAGCCGAAGATTCGAGAGCCATCGATCTATAGGAGGATACTTGTCAACAGATCGCGAGCTCTAGGTAAATTTTTTGTGGAGTTTCAGTTGAGAACTAAGACTGTCGAACCCCGAAGACCTAAACTGATTTAGTGTCATTAGATATAGGAGAGACGTGGAATAGATACATGCACTCTAGGTAAAGCCCTGAAGTAATCCTCGATCATTAGATCAAGAGGACATGCCGAAGAAATCCGCATACTTTACGGGGAGAGAAAGTTGAGAATTGAAAATTCTAAAGTCCGGATACGTGAATGGATCAAAGTCATTGATATGAAGAGGACATGCGTAAGTGGATTAGAGTCTTCATATAAAATCCAAAGAAGGAAAGGGTTGAAGTTTGAGAACTATGGAGTCCATAGTTCCGAAGTGATCAACACCGTTGATTTAATGGGATAGGTGTTTGCAGATCGTCAACTCCGGAGGATTGGAGTATGGAAGAGAGCTAGGTTTGAGATTTCAAAACCCTAAAGTCTAGAATTGTGAAGAGATCATATCCATTGATCTCAAATGGACATATCTAGCCCATGGATTTGGAAGATGCGGATCTAAACCTTCAGTTTAGGCAATATCGTCAAGATTGAAATATCAACGATCCCATAGCATTGCTGAGATAGGAGTTGCGCGTAGTTTAAAATATTGAGGGCGGGCAGCAATCCAAACCATGGTTTCATAAAGAGGACACGTGGAGGATGGAGGAGCATTGTGGGCCCAAAAGTAGTTTAAATTCAAACCACTTGTGGTCGTGCCCGCAATCGTGTGGTCATCGCCCCAAGTCATATCATGAGAGGGTTTATCTAAAAAGGAACTAAGGCCCAACACTCTAAGATTTCGCAGGAAAGTGAAAGGAAAGGTCACGAGTATCATAAGACCGCACCAAAAGGACGAAAGGACCTATGTTTGATTAATACATGGGACTATCAAGGTCCTAAAGATTCATTTGACTAAGATAATTGGAGATCCTTTGACCGAGAGGTCATGTAGCCCTATGGGGGAGAGGGGGGGTTACATCAGGTGGTATCAGAGATGATATTGAGTTGTTTGCAGACAATAGACAAAGGAGAAAGGAGACAAATTGATATCATTTATGGTATCAAGAAAATTTTATTTATGTTTGTAGGTGACGTAGTGGAATCATGCCACCCAGAAGGCGTAGAGTGAATGCATAAATGGAAGAATAAATGAGGTGGTTTTGAATGAGACTGGACTCCATGGAAATAGTGCATAGAAGAGCACTAGATGTTGGAGATATCAGTGAAGCTAAGAGATAAGAATAAGAGGTCAAAGAAAATGTATCATAGGATGTTGCACAAGATCTCTTAATAAAATCTGTTTCAAATATAAGAACCAAAGCAATGATAGAGGCACAAATGTATGAAGGAAATTTGGAAGTTGAAGAATTGTTAGATTGGGTACGTGCTATGGAAAAATACTTCTGTTATGAATATATCGAAGAATACAATATGGTGAAGCATGTAGTGACAAGAATGAAGGGTCATGAAGCATTATGGTGGGATGAAATGCAAGCCAAACACAGGAGCAATGGTAAGTAGAAAATTAAAAGTTGGGATAGGATGGTAGCTAAGTTGAAAGCCAAATTTATCCCGAAGGACTATCAAATCAATTTTTTCATGAAATTGCAGAACCTAAGACAAAAGAGCTTATCAGTGAAGGAGTACACTGAAGAATTTAACAGACTGAACATCAGGGCTAGAAAGAAAGAAAATGAAGACGAAAAGACAACTATATATATCAATGGGATGAGATATGAAATCCAAGAGTAGATCATCATGATGTCTATTAGTACAGTCGAGGATGATTATGAAGAATCCTTGAAAGTTGAAGAGAAATTGGCCAAGAAACAAAGCCAATGAAGCAGAGGAGGAATTTTAGGCAGAGGTAAAGGAACAAGTAGAGAGAAGTTCTAGAAGCCGAAGCATGAAGTTGGAAAACAACATAGTCACCTAGAGAAAGGTGGAAGTTCTAAGGAAGTACAACATGGGGGAAGAATTTATTTTTATAGAGGATGAGGAAGAACTAGAGGAGGTGTAGTTAAATGTTATACCTATGGAAAACAAGGACACAAATCTTGGGAATTTCTTGAGAGAAAGAACAAAGAAGGAGGTGAAGCACACATTGTTGAAGCATATATACATGTGGAAGAAGAAGCATATGAAGGAGGAAAGAACCTCATGATGAGGAAAATTCTTCTTAAACCAGAGAAGGATGTAAAAGAACCAGTTCAATGAACAAGTCTGTTCAGAACTGCCTGCAAGATGAAAGACAGAGTTTGCAAGGTGATCATAGATAGTGGGAGCACTAACAATATAGTATCCACGGAGATGGTGGAGAAGCTGGAGTTTAAGACAACTACACATCCAAACCCATACAAGGTATCATGGTTGCAGAAAGGACATCAAGT
>JASDQU010257320.1:0-11698 GCA_032191745.1 Picea mariana
CAACACGGCTCTATTTGTTAAAGTTAAAGAATATTGGTGAAGCTCCAATTTAAGTCTTATTAAAATATTTGTGGAGATAATTTTCGTATTAAAATATTTTTGGAGATAATTTTCCACTTCCAAATAGTGGGAATTATCTAAACCCAACCATCTCCCTTGAACTCAATTTAAATGCCACATAGGAATTGACCTAAAGTAAAGGAGAAATTTTCAAAACCTAACTATCTTCCTTGAAATCTATCTAAATGCAACATGGAGATAGTTTTTGAGATAGGGAAGATAACTTCAAATTATTTTTGTTACAACCAAGAAGAGGATAGTCTACATTCCAAGGGACCAACCAAGAAGTTTTCAAGCATTCATGATGTATAATGGTCTCCATTGAGTATATTAAGGACTACTTGGAAATTTTCAACATTCAAAGGGACCAGCCAAAACGTTTTCAAACATCCATGATGGATTAGTGTGCTTCAAGTGTATATTAGAGACTACAAAGGATCTTAGATGTTTTCCATTTGTGGTAGATTAATACAATGGAGAAGTGGATAAGGGACCTTTGAAACCATGACATGTGTCACCATTTAGTATCTTACTTTTCATTTTCTCTTCTTTTTAGCGTGTTCCCTCACATGATTTTTGTTTTTACATGTGGTCCATGACACCGAAGACTGGTACTTTCTAAATCCACAGAACCCCCCCACCAAAAAAAAAAAATCCGCGAGAGAACATGGGGAGGCCAAGAATTTTCACAATATTGGGGGCTCAACAACAAGAGAATCATATAGACCCATTAAGGGCATCACATGTCACTTACAAGGAATTTAACCTGGGCAGGGAGGTGTTGATCATCAAATATGACCATGTTCAACATTCAGGAATTTTCCTGATCAAACCCCCATCTGTTGTAAATGGTGATTTCAATTGGTTTAGGTCAAGTTACCTATAACTATGCTAATCTACAAATAAAATTAAATCTAAGAGAAATATATACATTTGCTAACTGATTAAAAAGATTGTATTCCTTATCAAATAACAAACTGAAATAGAAACATATACAGGTTTAAAACTATCTACAAGAAAAGACTAATTCTAATTATCATAAAAGTTACTCCTACGAAAGGAGATTTTGTTTTTCTCTTTTAAAGAATAAGAAGTATTTGAAATAAGAATGAAAAACTGAATAAAATCTAATTTAGCAAATAAAACTAATCTAATGCTCGGGTATAATTCTAATGGTATATGAGTTGAGTAGGATAAGCAATATTCAAAAAAGATATCAATTTTCAAAACATATGCTTGAGTATAACAACTGTGTATGAATTAATAATTATGCCTAAGTAATTACCACAAATTATTAATCAAGACAGTATTCATATACAGAAAAACACTGAAATAATGTATACAATAAAGATGAATCAATTTAATTCATTAACATTAATCAATTAAATCAACTGTAATTCCAATAACATGTCATTCAGATAAGACCTTGATTTAAAAGATAAACAATCAAATATCAGTAATTGTGTTGAATAATGATGTCTCTATTAACATTCAAAGCCAAAATTGAACTAGTATAAGTTTCAAAGAGAAGACTTCTACAATAGTGATCCATGTGTGTTAGCATCAATATTTTTTGGGTAAAATTTAGAGTTTCTCTAAAGTTTGAAAGTCATGTCATGGTCTTGTGAAGATCAAGACATTCCTACATGAGTCATAGTTACTATGTCAAGGTTTATGAAGTAAGCAATTAAATAAAGAGTGACTTGAATGTCAATAAGGGGTCTATCCATAAGTTGGGTCAAAGGGTGTATTGAATTTCTCATAAAACATCATCATAAAAAGAAAAGAGTCAAGAGTTTAAAAGTCCATCATGTTCCAAGTTTTGTAATGGTCCACTTTTTCGTAAGTCTTGAATTATATAAAAAAGTGGAAAATTATGTGCTAAGGTTGAGTCATAGGTTAGGGTGAATGTCTTTTCAAAAGGTATTATGGTTCATCATCACCTCTCATGAGATAAAATAAGGTACAATCATGACACTCCATGTCATTTTACCATTGCAAGCTTCAAACATGTATGCGATGCACAAGTTCATTGTGAAATTTCCTAATTTTCCTTGAAACATCTTGTCACTTGGATAAGCGCTTCCCATTTCAAATTTTGTTGCTTATCCATTCGAGCATGTATATTGGCAAATTTTTTGTCTTTTTTCATCGCCTTTACGACCTGTGCATAGTCCATCGCCTCTCCAACAAGCTCCAAAGCTTTCTTCTATGCAAATTCCATTCACTACGCAAGTGTTGTGTGTTGCCATTTTTTGCACAAGCCTGTACTCTGTTTTTTGTTGTGCACTCTTCATTAGTTTCAATAACTGTCTGAGATCCTTCATTGGATCCCATTGAAAGTTTATCCTCTAAATGAATGTGCCTTTCATATAACCATTTTTTCTTCATTCAAGCCAAACCCTAGCCATCCTAGTTTGCTACACAAACTTGCATACTGAGCTTGAAGGTTTTTTTGCTTTGAGAAGTTTGAAATTTACTTTTGCAAGGAATACATCATAGAAACATGACTCCACAGGGAAAGAAGAAATATAAGGGAGGAAACATGTTTAGATATGAACCCCAAGGGCTAACTTTGGTGAACTCAGACCTTGCATACATGGTGTCCTTTGAACATGCTCAATGTATGAGATTTTGTGAAAACTGTCATGGGTATAATGTGCAGCTAACCAAGTAGTTTGCTCTGAACTTTAATGGTGTTAGCACAACCATTGCAGTGGTCACTTAATTTCTAGTAGTAGAAGAAACCATATCAGCTACTACAAAGATCCCTACACAGGGATAGAATTGGTTTAAAGGTATGCCTTTAGATCCTTTGTTGTATATTGATTTTCTCAAACCTAAATACAAAAAGAAGAAAAATGGTCCACCATCCCGAGGGAATATGTTTTGGAACCTTATGAGAAGATTTTAAGGGTAATCCAGAAATAATTTACTTGTGAGGGTAGGTTTGATAGGGTATATAAATACCACATAAGTTGCCTTATGCATTTCACGAGGAAAATCCCCCTAAACTTACCCTTCTACCTATATAGAATCCTCGGAAAAATGGAAGACAAAGTCTAAGCTAGGGTTGACCAGCTAAAGAGTATCATGTTCCACTTTTCCTTGGTGAATTTGTTGGTGGTTGAAGAGCTTAGAAAGTTAAATAGAGATTGGGATTCCTTCTTGACCTCAGCAAACATTTCCCTAGATCCTAAAGGAGATACCCCCTTTTCTATTGAGAAATAAGCATCTAACAGTTTAGGGGTGAAAGGAGGAGGTGTTGCTGAAAGGGGAAAAGGAAAAGAGATTGAAAATCCATCACCCAGACAACTAATATTGAATAAAATAAGAAAAATACAATTCATTGATGAACCCAAGGAGACACAAGCTCCCAGTAAACTACTCACTGGATCATCTGCTAGGAGGCTTCCCATACCCACAGTTCAGAAAAAGGTTTTTGAAGTTGCAACCTAAGAAATGGATGAGGAGTAAGTGAAACCAGGGGAGAAATATTTAGATGTCAAAGAGATGCAGCAGAGACTCAAGAAAGCTCAGCATGTTATAGCCCAATTCTACCAGGAGAATAGGGAATTGAAAAGGAAACTAATGGAGAAGACTCCTAAAGCACAAACACCACGGAGAAAATCATGTCCTATGCAAGAAATTTCAAAGGCAATGAAGAACATGAAAATCCCTGAGACTACAGTTGCAACCAAATCCACATCACCTCTGACAAGGTTCTTAGCCAGGAAGAGTAGTCCAAGCATACAGGGCAAGCAAGCAACAAGTCAGAAATCTGCTACTTCACCCATGGAAGGAGAAAATAACATAAGGTGGTTGAATAAGAAGCTAAGAGAAGTTCAAGACTAGATCATCAAGATCATGGAAGAAAAGATAATATTGGAGGAAGGAATCATGAAACATTACAAGGAATGCAGACTAGCCATAGATAATGCATGTGCAGTCCTTTCTAATGCTCAATAAAAGTTGAAGAGGAATGCAGCCTTGTTCAGGCAAGTGGTAAATTTAAAGAGACAAAAATTGTCATTGAGGAAAGAAAACAATGCCTTAATATTACAAGTGAAATTGAATGAAGAAAGTAAGGACAAGCTAAAACTCCTTGCTGAAGTTGTAGAAATATGAGTGAGGGAGCCTTATTTTTGTCCTTTTTGGGTATGGAACCATGTCAAAGTTTTTTTTACATCATCAAAGTTGTCGAAAAAATACATTTGAGGTTGGTAAAGGGTTGTTTCACCAAGGTGAATATTTGATGTGCACAGTTTGTTGTCTTAACTAAGAAATAATCATACATAGCACTTGCATAGCAAATATTCTCTACACAAATGTTGTAAGCTCACTTGATAAAAAAGGAGGATATATGATGAAAGGAACACAAATTTTGAGGTAGAGGCATGGTTCCCATCCATTTTTTTCCACCTAGATCTGCACGAGCAACCACAGAATGGGCATTCACTATGCAAAGTCGCTACGCAAATGTTGTAGCCAACACTTGCGCAACATTAACCAGAATTCTCTACGCAAGGGTGACAAAGTTGTCTAGAAGTGCACATGATGACTCGAGGCACTCCCTAGATGGACCTGATGACTCATCAAAACCATATGGTCGAATTTTCTCAAGATCTATGATTGTAAAGAATACTTTGGTTATGTTATCATTGGAAAAATCAGATTTTCTATTTTTAGTAAATCTTGTAGAAGTTGTTGTTCTCTTTGAAAGAAACCAGATCCATGATTCTAGGATGTATTAGTTTGAACCCTAACAACCAAGTGTTGCATCTGTTTTCTATATATGTTGATTGTTTTCATGTAAAGAGGGGTGAGTTGGTAGAAGTATAGACATTTTGATCTTCATTGTAATTTCTTGAATCTAATATAAATACACATGTAGAAGTCCTGAACTCTTATGAAAAATATTCTAATGGTGGTGATCTGAAGATTGTTCTCTTATCTTTGTATGTATTTCTTGTGTACTTGCTTTCATATTATTTTCTTTTGTTTAAATTGGATAATTAAGGGTCTAGAATTCATCGAATGGTGCTCCAGACTTAAGTGATTTAAACTTTCTTCATCTTCTTAACTAAGGTTGGAATTCATCTTTCATGGTGCTCTAATTTCGTTATGTGTTTATGCTCCTCTTTCACCCTACATAATCAAACTCAAAACTGAAAGTTCATCACCTTATTTAGCCTTTGTTCCTCTGGGAGTTCTACCTACCAGTCATTGTTTTATTTTGTTTTCATGCGTTGAATCCATATCCCTAAAGATACTATACCTCCTACTAGCAAATCTTGAAAAAACTACCTCAATCATCTAAACCTAGCCACCAGTTCAAAAGTAATCTATCTATCAGAGATTAAGTCTCAGAGAGAGCCCTCTCTAAATTGGAAGGGAAAGCTTCTAGTCTTAAAGTTGGTTTGCAGGTTAACTTTGTAGATTGTTTCTTCATCCCAACAATTTACTCGGTGATAACAACACGGATATTGGTGGCCACCCACTTGTTCCAAATGGATCCTTGATCCATATTTAGGAGCGGAACGAATTGATTAACAGATTAAATACAATAAAAATAGTAATATGAATAATAACACAGAGATCCAATGAACAATATCTTCTATTGAATAATAAAATAAAGTGAAACTGTAAAAATGTAGAACTGAAACACTTTCTCGAATGGTGGTAGCTATCTCTGAGAAGAGATGTGGTTGCTACGTGCATCCACCTGAGAATAATGGATTACAATGAGGCTCCAGAGGTCTTTTTGATATTACTCATGAATTCCAAAACCATAGACATCCAAAAACCTAACCCTAGAAGGTGAAACACCAAAAGTCATGTGGGCCCCTATAAGTAAGTTGGTGTAAGTTGGTACCTCAACTTCCCAGGGTCGTCAATTTTGCATACAACCTCTGTTTTAAGCATGTGATATTCCATTGGAAAGGTCTTTCATATAACTACACATTACATTGAAAAACTCTGACTCTGTCTACAATTTGACTGTGGCGGTAAAAAACAATGTTTAGGGCCCTAAAACGGCCCTAGAAGTACACCAAGATGTGCTAACATGAAAACATACAAAATAAGACAATTGGATTAGGCGAGAGGCCACCAGTATCCACCTAGAGGGTGTGTGGGGCTTCAAACAACCTCTGAAGTGTAGAACCCACAATTACAAATAAGTACAGAAGAATGTGTTGAACAAAAATGGAAATGAGGAGCCAGTTGGAATATGTGGGTGGTCACCAATATCCACCTAGATCAATCCTCCCCCCTTAGGAAGAAATGGTCTCCATTGTGTTGAGTCCCCCCATCAGGTGAGGAAACGTCTATTGGATTTGGCCCCTGGTGATTCACTTGCCTTGGTGTAGTATTTTCCCTGCCTTGGCAACCCGATAAAGCTAAATCCTCTATTGGCGAGTGCCCTTGACCTGTGTGTCCACTATCTGATCAGTGGATGCTTGTTCCATGTAGTCAGGGTTGATCTTTGTTGGTGTCAGTTGTTATGCGATCTATAAGGTGTCCAATAATGGTGGAAAATATGGTCGAAGGAGGTCCACATTGAACATTAGATGCAAGTCAAGGAAGGGTGGAGTGTTGAGCTCAAAAACATTGCTACACATAGCCTTGGCGATAGGGTAAGTCCCATAATGAACTGGGTGAAGCTTCCAATGGGGCCCCGTGAGACGCTCCTTCTGCAAATGTAACCAGACTTTGTCACCAACCNAAAAATTTCTTGGACCTGTTGGAAGATGTGTTGAATCCGCTCAATGAATCTAGTGGATTTTTCAATCACAGAATGATCATGGGAAGAGTTTGTCTGTGCGGTGGCAAGATGAAGTGCAACATGAATGCGTCCTAAGGGTTGGAATCCCAGACCCACCTGAAATGGGCTATGGTTGGTGGATCTATGGAGAGCCCTATTGTAATTATGATGAACATATGGGAGACTCTCATCCCATGTACGTGGATGCTTAGAATTGTACATGCGCAAGATGTGCACAATCATCTGATTGATGACCTTTGTTTGGTCGTCGGTTTGGGGGTGGAAAGAAGTGGATTTTGTGAGCTTGGTGTCCAACAATGACTAGAGACTCGACCAAACTGTGTTGAGGAACCTGGTGTCCTAGTCAGAGATGATGGTCTGTGGTATCCCAAAGTGGACCCACACTCATTCAAAGAAGAGATTGGTAGTATATGCTGTTGTGATATTCTTCTTGCAGGCTGTGAGGATGGACATCTTCGAAAATCGATCAACGTCCACAAATACACAGTCATTTCCTTGCTTGGTGGATGGCAGGCCAGACATGTAATCCATTGAGATGGATACCCAAGGCTTCTCTGGAATAGGAAGAGGGGTGTATAAGCCTTACTTCTTGATGGTTGGCTTGGAAATGGCACAGGAAGTGCAAGTTCTGATATACTTGATGATGTCATGTCAAAGTTTTTTCCAATAAAAATGTTTATGAAGAATGGCCACAGTTTTCTCCATGCCAAAATGTCCTACCACTCAATTGAGTGGGATTCCCAAATAAGATTTGGACACTTGCTTGTAGGAACACAGAGATGGCCCAGGTAGCATAAGAGTTTGTCCTGAATGTGAAAATTGGTGACAGTCGCGCCTATACCCAAGAGTTGATAGGTGGTGGTGAAGTTCATATCTTGTTGATAAATTTGGGGCCACTCAGATGCTTCATGTCCATAGAAATGGAGCACAGTGGTGAGTGCAGCCACATGAGGCCAATTGAGGTAGTCAGCAAAATGATTTGAGATACATGTATTATACTTGATGTTGAGATGGAACTACTGTAGGTAGGTGGACCACTTCTGATGGTGTTCGTTCTGCAATTTCCCCTGTGTCTATATGAACTGCAAAGGCTTATGATCAATGTGTATGATCGTCTCTTTTCCCAGAATGTAATGTTTCCATTGACGACATGCTTGTACAATGGAATACATTTCCTTGTCAGAGGTGGGGAATTTCTGAACAGTATCAGAGAGTGTCTCACTATGTTATTCCACTAGATGCCCATGTTGAGTGAGAACTGTGCCCACAACATAGTCAGATGCATCAGTCTCAATCTTGAACCACTGTTGCAAATCGGTCAAGGAGAGTACTGGAGTTGAGCACAAGTGATGCTTCAGATTATCGAATGCTCATTGTTGTTCCTTCCCCCACATGAACTTGGCCCTACCACCGCCCTTGGTCACCTGGTTGAGGGCCCATGCAATATGGGATAATCCTGACACGAACCATTGGTAGAAGTTGGCTAGTCCCAAGAAGCTCAAAAGCTCGGTTAGTGTGGTCGGGGCTGGCCAGTCATGGATGACTTGGATCTTAGCTGGATCAACATGTACCCCATGCTCATCAAGAATGTAGCCCAAGTATTGGACCTTGTTCATGCCAAAATAGCATTTTTCTAAGTTGGCATATAGCTTGTGGTGCCCCAGAGTGCTCAAAACCTATTGAATATGATGCATGTGCTCCTCCCACATTCTGCTGAAGATGAGGATTCCATCCAAATATACCACCACAAAGGAGTTTGTGAAGGGTCTCAATACGTCATCCATCAACCTCATGAAAGTGGTTGGTGCATTTGTTAAGCCAGAGGGCATGACTAGCCATTCGAAGAGACCTTATTTATATTTGAAGGTTGTCTTCCATACATCAGTTGGTTCGATGGGAACCTGGTGGTATCCATACTTTAAGTCAATCTCGTTGAAGAAATTTCCCCCCTTGAGTTGGTCAAGAAGGTGATCAATCCTGGGAATGGGGTATCGGTTCTTGACTGTTATTTTTTTAAGGCTTTGTAATCAATTCAGAATCGCCACGTCCCATCCTTCCTCTGCACCAGTACAATTGGGCTTCCACAAGGGGAGATAGGTATGATGTGCCCATTTTGAAGCATCTCTTGGATATTTCGCTTGATTTCGTCATTTTCCATCAGCGAGCAACGATAGACTGGTCCATTAGGTAAAGGTGTGTTGGGTGTCAGATCAATTGGATGCTTGACTTGGCAGTGTATCGATACCCATGTAGGTGAGGAGAAGATGACTCTGTATTCTTCCATGATCTCGTCCACTTGCTTCTGCTACAAAGAGAGGCTCTGTGTAGAGGCCACATATGTGGAAATGACCTTTTTCTTACTGTGAACATAGATCACAAAGAAGACAAACTTCTCGGTCTGTGAGGTGACCTTACTGCATTGTTTAGCATAGATTAAAGAAATAGTAGTAGGTGGTGCTACCTTTGGTATCCTATACAATTGTCTACCCAAAGTAATAATAATACTGTGGGATCTAGACTCATACACAACATGACGCTTCCACAAATATGGTTGTCCTAAAATAACATCACAAACATCAAGGGGAGAAATATCACACAATGCCTAATATTTGAAAGGCTTGATGTCGTAGGACAGATGACACTATTGGATGACATGAAGATCTCTTCCTTGGCAAAGCCAACTAATGGTGTAGGGTTGTGGGTGTGTTTTCATTGGCAAGTCCAGCCACTTGATAACCTCTGTTGAAATCAGTTTCTTCTAACTCCTGCTATCGACAATTAAATGAAGTGGAGTCACCTTTACCCACATCTACGAGTGAAAGAGGTTTTCTCTTTCCTCTGGTTCTTCTAGTTTGTTTGGTCAGACTTTGTTGGTAGCGAATCGATAATCTGCTTCCCACCTGCAAGGTTTGATTCAGAATCAGAATCGGCCTCTGACTCGGAAGCCTTCAGTTCAGCCATGAGTGACTACTTGGAGCGACATTCTTCGGTGTTGTGCCAAGGGATTTTAATATAGTTACCAACTTAATGATAATTGTGACCTCAAAACGAGAACTCTAGCCCTTAAAACCCATATTTTTGCATAAAAAACATGAAAATCAACCCCCAAATCAAAAAGTGGTGCTACAAGTATGATGATGATGATGATGGTGATGATTAACATCCAGTAAGACCGAATTGGTCTATCAGACCTTAAGAGGGTAAGTGATTACTTGTGATTATTTCGAATTTTGTTTTTGTGCTCGAAAAGCATTGAGAGAAGCTTTCCAAGATCACCATACTTTTGTTGAGTTAAGAGTTAGGAAGGTTGGTAGTGTGATAAATATTTTGAAAATGAGATCTAATATGGGTATAGGTTGGACAATCTAAGAGAAAGTGGTTTTTATCTTCAACATTCTTAGTGTCACAAAGGTGACACACTTTTTCATCCCATGGCGTTTTAGGAATTGACCAACGCCCAGTTTCACTATGGAGCTCATCAGAATTTGTTCTTATCTTAGTAATGTTTTTTTTTTGTCTTTACACTTGGCAAAATAGATAGATAATTTTGATCTTCTAGATTAGGGTTGATTACATCTTTATAATACCTTAATTTTCTTTTTTCCTCTAACTCTTTATCACACCACATTTTCTCCTTAAATTTTGATTTGACGTTTTTTTTAATAGTATCTTTATTCTGCAAAATGGTTTTTTCCATGATTCCCCAATAGTTTAGCCAAGACCGAGCATCTTTATGCCATCCTCACTTGAGTCGATGTTGGTTATGACTAGATTTTGGAGCAATTTTAGGTATCATCTTCTCTTCCATGTTGTTTAACTTGTTCTTATATGTTAGGTATCTAGTCATAGCCATGCTCTCAATGGGGGAGAGGCTTGTTTCTAAGAGGAGGATGGGATAAAGCGTATTTCCTTTAATTTTGAGATTATAGGTTATAAATTGGTTTTGTATTTGCTCTATCTTTCTCCAGGATTCACGAGAGATACTGCAACCCCATACTTCACATCCATAAAGAATAACAGGTGTAACAATAGTCTCAAAGAGGAGTTTCTTCTTATCCCAACTCCAAAGATCAGTTGATTTACAATTGTTTTCAAGCCCATAATAAGCTTTCCATCCCCCAATAATCATTTTCTTAATGTTATAATTCTAATTGAGCTTGTGGTGAATATCAAATCCAAGATATTTGTATGAAGTCACTTCCTCTAAGTTGTTGTTGTCATATACAAAGGTATCATAAGGGATCTTATTGGATTTAATAATCACGACCTTAGTCTTATCAGTATTAACAGGCATACTCATATTGGAGAAAAAATATTTGAGGATTCTTAGTCGGTTTTCAAGATCATGGGGACTCCTTGCCATAAGAACAATATCATCGGCATAAAGAAGAAGATTGATGACTATCCAGTGAGAGTAGGGCTGACACAACCTTTTTTTTCCAAACATTCTTCTAAATTGCCAATGTATATGCCAAAAAGGGTAGGCGACAAGGGACAACCTTGTTTGACTCTCATATTGTAGTTAATCTATTTTGACCAGCCCTCAGTGTTTTTAAACTTAACAATAACGTTCTCATACATCCTTATTGCAGCAATGCTCAACTTGAGAGGCACTTTTATCTCTTCCAACCTATTCCAAAGGATTTTCCTAGGAACCATGTCAAAAGATTTTCTAATGTAACATCCCGCTCTGGCGCACTGAGAAAACTTATTCTTTGAGGACACTTGCTCGCAAGTGATCTGGACTTTTATGATGTTAAAACATTTATCCTTGATTATGATGCGTTATGATAGATGACATGATGTTTTACTGCTTTGACGTAGACAGGTGCTATTGACTCAGTTTTATTG
>JASDQU010257321.1:0-15476 GCA_032191745.1 Picea mariana
ATATAGGAGAAGATTGTTTAGTTACTTGGATAGAGTGTAATCCCAAGATATCTGGAAACTCATTAATTTGCCAACCATTCGAACTCCAACTCATCCTTCTAGAAGATTCCTTCTAGAAGGATCGAGAACTTATTCATTTTCTCTCTTTAGAAACATTTTCGCACCCTGACCATTAACACAGTGCGGAAAGTCCGCAGTCAGGCTGAATGCAGCATGCGGAAATCAAGTATTTCTGCAGGATAGTATATATGCAGACTGCGTACTATTTCCAAAAATGTGAATTTGAGTTACTGACAAGTGTAACTTTCTTCATGAAAATGATCTTAATGAAGAGTTTGATATTCCATCACCATGTCATTATCATGTCATCATCTTGATAACCAAAAATGTGGATAACAATAGGGTGTCAAATTGCAAAGGATATAAACAAGGCTCTACTTGGTTGAGGATGAAAAATGCTTGGGCCATGGTTTATAATGCAAAGCGAGAACCGTCTAAAGGCTCAATACTGCAAGCAAGGGCATGAGATGCAATCACAATTTAACGCTAAAAAATGTCCTTTTTTATATCTTTTAGTCTACTTGGTGTGAAAAAGGGGTAAACTTGTGCCAAATATATGTCTTTTCAAATCCAATTTACAAGTGTGAAAAAGACAAGTTCACTCGGCGATCTTTTCCATTTTTAATAGTGAGTCGGAAAAGAGCTTAACTAAGACTCATGATCTTTCAAATCCAATTTTAACAAGTGTGAAAGGGACAAATCACTCAGCGATCTTTTCAATTTTTAATAATGAGTCGGAAAAGAGATTAACTAAGACTCGTGTTTAGTTCTAATCAACATGTAAAGGGGGAGACCAAGGTTCCCGGCCCGGCCTTCTGCCGAAATTCAATATCCTGCGGATAGCTGACAAAAGCTTGGGAAAGCCCAAAGCTCTCCAAGTCGAGGAGGAGAAAGTGCTAGCGGAGTACATAGTCTCTGTTATGGTTCGAATAATGTCTCTTAGTGGAACAAACATAGGTGGGGGTATGGGATGTCCCGTCGGGTCATCCCAGTCGAATGGGACCTCATCAGAACTCGGAGAGAGAGTATTCGGAGGAAGAATGAATCTCTCTTGTTCAGAAGGGGGAAGACTTGGAATGTTGATGACGTGACTAGAGGGTGCATCACTCTTTTCAAGGAGAGTCAGTTTGACCATAAATGGCACCAGCACGGTCACTTCTTCAATTATAGGTTGAAGAGGATGCATGGTAACGAGGGCAAGATACGCTTCACCCTCCATGGAGGGGGTGAGGTCAGAGGAAAATCTCGGCGGTGAGACCGTCGGGATCATTAAAGGTGAAGTGGTGTGAGGAGGAACCATGGGTGTCTCAGAGTCAAAAGGGATTTTGGGCAAGCCCCATGCCTCTGGTATCCCGGTAGTCACTGGGCACAAGTGAGTAAGATGGATTCCTTCACAAGTCATGCAAAGGAATTTAGGCTTACATCTGAGACATTTAGGTTTCTCGATGGGATTGGCTGAGGAAAGAGAGTCATCTCCTGTATGATGAATAGGAGTCGGAGACGTGACACAACTATGATCCAGGGTGAAAAGGATGGTCCCCCTAACATAATTGGCAGAGGTTGGAAGCGAGTTGTCGACATGATTTGTAGAAAGTGTCGACTCATCTTCGACATGACTAGCAGAGGTGGGCGATGGTGCACTAGTGTGGCTTACAGTGGTTGGGCTAGCGATAGATTACGGTATTTGATTCCAAGGTCCCGAAAAATATTTATTCTGAAATATTGTAGGCCAGAAAGGATCCTGGTATACTCCCTGTCCTGGCCCAGAAACATGGTGGTTTATGATAAGGTGGTATGAAGAGGTCTGGACGGGCATCATCACTGAGGTATGCAAAGAGACCGATGTAGGATAACAATTATTCAAGTGAGGATATATGTTGCCCCCTTGTGAAGGTGTCCCATAAGGAGGGTAGCCCGAATTATAAAATTGATTCTCCCCATATGGAAGACCTGGGGGTACTTGAGGACCTGGTACAGAAAAAGTGTTTAAAGGGACCGACATGGCAGATGAAAGATACATGGGTGGGGTGTAATAATCACCCATCTGAGCACTAGATCTTGAAAGAGCATAGCTAGGATTGGATCCATAAGGTGGAAGGTTCCAACCTCCCATGGGAACATGACTCATATCAAACGAAGAAGTGGGCATGGGAGTGATGGTGCCCCCAGGTCCAATGCTAGGATTCATATAAGTACACCAAGGAGGGGGTTGCATGTGGGAAGGCATATCAACAGAAAAATGACTAGAGACCCAAGGTGCGGATTGAGCATTGTAATCATGCATACCATTGTAAAAAATAGAAGTGTCTGCCCCATGAAATTAGGAGGCATCATGGGGGGGGTAGCGGTGAATGCAGGAGTAAAAGGCACTCCACTATCCATGATAATGAAACCAAAAACTAGAGTCCTAGGGCCAACTAGTAATCAAAGAGCATACCAAAAAGTCAAATGGCCAATCTGCATGCAAACGGGCTAAAGTGGTTGGGTGGCCTCCCTCGCTAAAGAAGGTATGCCTCGTCCAGGAGGGACCTGAGACTCCCTGCTAAAGTTTAGAGGTAATAGAATCAGTTATAAGGGCCCTCGTAGGCTTAACAATCGGTCAGTTAGATCCCCCCGGAGAGGTAATCTTCCATAAAGGTTGTGTGTTGTCCGACCCCTATCTGACTCAAGATACAAGCAGAATAACCCCTACAAGTAACCTATGAGAAACCTAACTCAAGCAACTAATCAACCACTATATAACTAATGCACAGACGAACAATCATAAGTCTGGATTACCGTATGGGCAGGGTAGCAAAGCCCAAAACCTTGAAAGTACCGCCTCTCACAGAGGTATGGATACTAGCAAGATCCCGAAATAAGAATAAATCCACAAAAATATATCTAACACTAGGTGAGTATCCAGGGGTTATCCCTTCAACAAACTTCGTGCGACCTCGTGCTTAACTCCGATGTGAGCGGAGCCTCTTGATATTACCAATTATACAATGGATTTCTCAACTCCCTGTCTCAGACACATATGTTGATTTAATTGCATTGGAGAAGTTTACTCACAAAATCCTATTCCAAGGAGCTAAATCCTAGGCTAGTTTGTTCACCCTAAACAATAAAATTGTTACTAATCAATTTTAGTTTAAAGCGTAAATTTTATTGGTCGTGATTACTCAAAAAGGTATGGAAATGAAACTCATGGTGTTATGACTCTACATAAAAATAAAAATAGATATAATGCAAAGCTTAACTTTAACTTTTTAGTGAATGATATGCTAAATAAAAACAGTGCAATCTTCAATTTTAACTCTACAACTCAGAAGTAAAATGCGATCTTTCGCTAAATGTGCTAAGCTAATGATAAAGGTTCCAAGACAAAAATACCAACCAATGCAAAATACCTATTTTTTTTATTTTCAATGTATTAAAAAGAAAATGCATGGACTGATAAGCGACTTGATATATAACTTCTACTGTGTATAAAAGCAATCACTCGAGAAGAATACCAAGTAGCTAAGCAGACAGCCCAACTACCAAGGACAAATCAAAAATGGAAAACAAAGAGAAAGACGCCACCCAAAAATTCAACTCCAAACAGATTTCCTGTCATCCCAGATAATCTCAACAGGCACCATAGAGACCTAAGAAGGCTCAGTGATCCTCAAAACCTACCCAGCAGTCACTAAACCAATAAAGAAAGCAAGGGGAAGTGGTATATGCGATTGTTCAAGAGAAAAGGGCATATATACGCCTCTTGCAGTGGGACAACAAGCGTGTATACATGATTGTCAGGGGAAAAAGGGCGTATATCTTTTAAAACAAGGTTAGGCAAGGGTAAAAGGTTGAAAAACTCAGACCCAGAGTGAACGGACTCTGTCCAACTGTGATACGACAAGAAACACAAAGGAAAAGGAGCAATGTAAGAAGAAAAAATACTTCAACCCTTAGAAGGAAGATCTTTCCCCAGTGAAGTCGTTAATTCTGTTACAAGGGAAAAACTCTCTATGGCCAAGGGTAAACCACAACAGACAGGTATGACTGTAGAAATCAACTCAATTCCAACATGTGCTATATAAACTAATGTGCAATACAAGGAAGAAGCCTACCTCGATCCAATCGTTTGATGTCGTTCCACTGTTGAGCACTTTGACCCAAAGCTTTACATCTACAAGAAGTTCTCAACAAATAAGAGATGCAAGTATATAGTGACAATATATATAATGAGTTAGCACATAAGATAGCACAATCCATTAATAAACATTACAAACATGCCCATGGATAATAATCATATATTTGCACGATATCGATAGGATGGGAAAGGAGTATTTCTATTAATAATTGATCAACAGAAGTATCAACATTATAGACTTCCATGTCGGCACGGTTCGAAACCAAGAAACCAAGTTCCTTCCAACTAGGTCTCCACCACTTCAACACTCCATCAAAGGCAAGCTCATAGCAAAGAGGTAATGAGGTCCTCTCAACAATAAGGAAAGAGCTTGGGGGCTGAACACTATGTTCAAACTTGAGGGACAAAGGGATGCAGACTCAATATGAAGTAATTTCTCTAGAGTAACTTTTCTCACAAAGTTGAATGCTTTCTCCTCCTTTTCCATAGCTTGAAATTGTGCTCTTATAGCCTCCAGAATGCAATTGAAGGGCCGAGTCGAAACGTTTCCAGTATATGAAAGGCCAAATATCAGAGATCTTTTGTCGTGACATGGAAACCCGACCTCATTTTGTATTTTCTGGCACAAATCTCGATATACGCGAGTTGTAGTGGAGCAGCAAGTGTATATGCATCTTGCAAAGTAGTTAGGAAGCATATATGTGGAAAAATATATATTTTTGGCTCTAGATTTATCAAAAAGGGGTTGATAAGTCTACATAGGGAAATGGAAAAAGGTCGTATGTGCAAGATAGCAATGGTGAGGCAAATCTTGCTATAACACCAGAACCTTCAAATAACTAGGCGTTTAAAACTGGATTTGTTGGGGCATAATATGATGGTTTGCGCGTTACATATTCTTCGGTTCCATGTCCAATCCCATATCTAGGCGTCTTCCTCCAATTGGTAAGTCCTCGTTTTGGGAGCTAGTTATCATGCCAATGTTAGATATATGATAAATTTAATTCCATGCACCAACACAATTTTAAGTTATATTTGTATAAAAAATTCATGCTTTTATACTCTGTGGGGGAAGGATGCTTTTATACTCTATGGGGGAAGGAAGAAAATCAAGTTTTCCATGACAATTTCAAAATCTTCAAATTGTAGGTTTTTCCATGACCATTTCAAAATCATCAAACGATAGGGACATCACCACCGACAATGACACATGTTTGTTTGTGTTATTATTATCATATCTTTATGATGAACATTTGTCTATTATATAATAATTGTCTCATTATGTGCTATATGTCTTCATTTTCTCTCTATAACACCTATTATACACTTTCTATTGTAGCGTGTTATGAACAATACCTAAATATGGTGTTCATAGTGATTCAGTGTATTCATAAATTCTATCTCTTAATTTTAGAATGTTAAAAACAATTTTTCACCATCAAAGAGATTATGATATGTAAAACCATAACTATTAAACTAAATATGTCAATTGTAGACAACATCTTTTCCAAAACATATATTAAGCAATATTATATTAACCAATCTCGTCTATCTAATTTTAACTGGAGCTCAAATTTATATTGAAATTGCAAATGAATTTGGTGGTACACTTGTTGTGATGTCAGCGAAATGCTCCACTTGGATTGAGGTGGAAGAATCAAATATAATAATCATAATTAAATATAACCAATTGAAATTTGTCCATTAGTGTAGTAAGCATAGAGGAAAGGTCCTGATTTAGGGCTAATTTTGATAATATAATTTAAACATATCAATTTCCAGAGGATGTTAGAAATGTAAGGTCCAACCAAAAGGCTAGCAAGTGGCTTAACCACTTTTTATCAAACTTTGGAAATAGTCAATTTGTAGAACATTTATCCTACGACCGTGTTTAATGTGCATTTAGATTGTGGTGTAGTCATAAATTGATTAGAGTTGGAGTTCGGACTTTTTTGAATTTAAAGACTTTAATTTTTTGAAATATTTGGTGTATTTGTTAAAATTGTCGGTTCTTTTTTTCCATGAAATAAAAAAACATATGCTTGATATTTCAAAGTAGAAATAAAAATACACTTTGAAATAGACTTTCAACTAAGAGTGTGATCATGACTATCATGATTGTCTAGGAATTAAGAAACAACAAAATCTATCCAATTGACTTCTGTCTAGATATCATAGTTATACATTCCTCCTTATAGCCCAATCCCAACTGATTTCATACAGTATTACATAGAAAAAAATTGCAGTTTCTAAAACATAATTTTTACATCTCTTGATAAAAAACCTCGTATATCAAAGACAAAGATCGAAGAAAGCTCAAAAAGGATTAGTAATAACAACATTTAAAGAGTTGTTGTCCCTCATTTCCTGCACATGAAATGAAACTTCCTCCAGAACAAGTGTCTCTTTTGAAACATGATCAACTTTATGGTTAAGTTCTATATTGATGTACACGAAGGAAATATCCTCAAAGTGTGATCTTAGAGAAATGATCATTTCCATGATATGTTCTAGCACCAAAGAGGCGATGTGGATTTTTCCAACTACCCAATCTATACATAATTTTGAATCCCCTAGTAATTGTAAGCCTATAACTTGTTTCTAAACAACAACTTTGAGTAAGGTCCACAAAGCATATAGCTCAGTTGTATTGTTATACCCACATCCAACTTGAAACTTCAAAGAGAAGTAATGTGCATTGTTCAGATAAAGGATTCCCCACACTCCACAAACAACTAGAGCACCCTCGAAAGCACCATCAAAAAAATCTCACAACCTATTGAATTCATTACAAGATTCTTGTAAATGTCTCGAAATTTTTTGTTTAGGAGGTTTCTTTCCTTCACCAAAAGTGAGTCTGATTTGATGAACCAACCTTCCTAGACGAGCATTTTTATCTTCAAAAAAAAAATGTTCTTGGTAATCTACACTCCCCATAACACAAAACAAGGAAGGTATTTGTAATGTGCTACCGACCAATTTGCTAACCCAGTTTCCAATAAATCCATCACTGAAGGATTATCCCACTTGAACTACTAGTTAAAGCTCTAGGACAACTCTCCCCACACAACCTTGATGAAAGGAAAATGAACAAAAATATGATATATAGTTTCACAATCATGTTTACATAAATAACACCAACTAGGACCCAACCAATTCCTTTTTTCCCCATTGTCCCGGGTTATCACCTTATTTTCCAACACAATCCAAATGAAAATTTTGATTTTAGGAGGACACCCCAACTTCTAGACTACTTTCCACCACCTCTTGCTTTCTTATCCCTAATCTTCAATAATTACAGTAGCAGAACCAAGCTTGGAAGTGAGCATTCCAGTGCCAGTGTTATTTGACAACATAGGGCATTCCAACAGATGATGAACACCTTCAATAACCATTCATACAATTAGATCAGAGATCAACACACCGATGTTTTTACGCGGTAAAATCCCAATGGGGAAACATCCACAGACCCAGCCAATGTGGCCACTTGAGGTAATTTATTAATGAAAAAGAATTTATCACAATTGATCATTGGAAAATGACCCTCCATGCTCTTTAAATAGAGATCATAGACCAAGTGTGTATTAATAAATGGATCAATGTAGTCGTTGATATCAAGGAGAATATGACACATTGCATCACTCTATGTCTAGAATATATCATGACCATCAGATTACACAATTACTAATGCATACTAAAGAAACACACTTTAACCTAATGACACATTACACCAAGTTGATCTTCACTAACTCCTAAGTGTCTAAATATCCTAACATCTCCCCTTAAGAACAACTTGGTATAAGATTGAAGGATTTACAAAGGAGAAAAAATAGGAGACGAAAGGAGGCATTAGATCCTATCCCCCCTTAATAAAAACTTCCTAAACTCCTAACATAGATCGGAGTTTGGAAAACTTCACTTCTGTAAGAGATTTTGTGCAAATGTTTGCAACTTGATCTTCTGTAGGGAAAAAGAGCACTTCAATAACTCGATCATGAATGATCTTTCTGATGAATTGCATGTGTAGCTCGATGTGTTTTCTGTGTTGATATTGAACTAGATCTTTGGTGAGCTTGATGGTACTCTGATTATTTCACTAAATGGTGGTCAGATGTTGTTTCTCAAATACAAACTTTGAAAGGATCTATCAAAGCTACAAGGCTTCTTGACTTGCATTAATCACTACTCAATACTCTACTTTTGTTGAAGAAATAGCAATAGCATGTTGTTTCTTACGATCCCAAGTGCCAGGTCTAGAACTAATGATGAAAACATAACCTGTAGTAGACTTTTGATCATCATGGTCATCGGCCCAATCCAAATTAGTGAAACCAACCAACAAAGGAGTCCCCTCTGAACTCTATTGTATCCCAAACTAAATTGTACCCTGGACATACCGAAGTATCCTTTTAGCTACTTTCCAATGGCTTTCCTGGGGCGTTTTCATATACAAAGCAACAAGACCAACAACAAAGGAAATATCAAGACAGATATCAGTCAAATATAGGAGGCTACCAACTAATTGATGGTACAAAGCGGCATCAACTTTGGAAGTAGTACAGGTGGAAATAAGTTTGACTCTAGACCTGAAGGGAGAAGGGGCTAGTTAGAATCATCCATGTGAAAGTGATGAAGAAGGTCACAAGCATAGTTTGACAGGGAAAGAAAAATTCATTCCTTGGTTTGCAATACTTGGAGGCCAAGGAAATAATGAAAATAGCCTAAGTTTGTCATTTCAAATTTATTTTTAAGGATGGATTTCACATGGGTTAAAAATTTAGGATCACTACCAGTGAGGATAAGGTCATCAACATAAAGAACTTAGATTATGATATGGATTCCTACTTTCTTGGTACAAACATTAGGGTTAAAATGAAATCTAGAAAAGTTGGTGTCAAGAAGAAAGATGCCAATTTTAGCATACCAAGCTCGAGGAGCTTGTTTAATACCATAAAGAGATTTATTAAGGAGACAAACAAGGTTGGAGTCATTCTAGACATAGCCAGGAGATTTTTCCATGTAGATTTCTTCTTGCAAATCCCCATGCAAGAAGGCAGATTTAACATCCATCTAATGGACCTCCCATTTATGTGAGGCAACAAGGGCTAGAACAAGTGGATGGAATTCATTTTGGCTACGGGGGAAAAGGTTTCATTATAGTCAATGTCTTCAACTTGAGAGAATCCTTTGGCAGCTAACAAGGCCTTATGTCTTTCAACAATTCCATCTAATGCACACTTAGTTATGTACACCCATTTACATCTGACAAGTTTTCTTCCTTTTGGAAGAGGTACAAGATCCCAAGTATCATTCACCATTAAAGAGTGATACTCTTCATTCATTGGTGTGTCCCTATTTGGATGACCTGAAGCTTTTGAAAATGTGTTTAGATAATGATTCTTTGAAACTTGATCCAAAATATAAGAGGCTCGCTAGAAATTTGAATGTGTCTGACGATGATTTGAAGGATCACTGGAAATATCACCAGTTGCTTCTTGAATTGAACGGACCCATATGGGAAGAGGTGGTACTAGTGTAGGTTCATGTTCAATGGAATCATCTGGAGGAAACTGAGTAGTCGGAGGTGGATTTTCATCCTCACTATCATCATCTGAAGAAGAAGAAACCAGAATAGGAACAAAAGATGGCACAAATTCTAAAAGATGGATTGCAGGCCAAAGATGGCACAAACACCAAATTAGTCTCATAGTCCAAGAGATTTTCATAAAATCTAACATCTCTTCTAATAATAATTTCATTAGAATGAGGTTGAAGAAGTTTGTAACCTTTGACATCTTTAGAATATCCAACAAAAACACACTTCTCACTTTTACTCTATAAAGCTTTCCTTTTCTCATCAAGAATGTGAGGCCCATGCAAAACTACCAAATACATGGAAGTGACTTATATTTGGATTAATTTCATTCCATGCTTCTTCCAGTGTTATATTTTTTAGAGCCTTTGTGGGAGTGTGGTTTACTCTGTAATTTTCATAATTGATGGTTTCCACCCAATAATGAAGACTTAATCCCTTAGATTGGATCATACAATTAGCCACTAATTTTCATGTGTGATTCTTTCTCTTAGCAACACCATTTTTTTATGGTGAATATGGAACAAAACATTGAATTTGAATGCCCCATGCAGTGCAGTAACTTATAAATTTGTTGTTCACATATTCTCCTCCATTATTTTTTCTTAACCTTTGAAGTTTATGTCCAAATTGTTTTTCTTCAAGGGTATTGTAGGCCAAAAACTTGTCAAAACCTTCACTCTCAAGTTTTAAGAATTAAACCCAAGTGCGTATGGAGAAGTCATCAATGAAAGTTAAGAAATACTTGCACCTAGAGAAAGAATGAGAACAAAGCAGACCACACAAATCACTGTGAACAAGATGCAAATGGGTTGAGGCGTGCCAAGAGACATGTTTGTCAAAATTCTCCCAATGATGTTTGTCGATAACACAACTGACACAAACACCATCTCTACAAGAAATAAGAGGAAGGATAGTCAATATATGTTGATTACATAGTTGTTGCAATGAGTGATAGTTTAAATGACCAAATCACTCATGCCAAAGTTTGCTCAAGGCATCGCTAAAAAAAACCCGATGGAAAAGATGATGACCCAAAGTTGTCAAACTTGTACAACCTGGAAATATCATCAACAATTCAAGTTGTTAGGACATTCTTAGGATATTCTAAATCCTTAATTATAACTTGGTAAGGTGAAAACTCTACAGTTTTACCTTTGACACCTTAATGAGTGATCTGATATACTAATAGAAGGTTGCGGGAAAGTCTTGGAACACATAATACATCATTGAAATGACCATTATCTACCTGAACTATTCTATACCCTACAACACTAAGAGATCTATCATCACCAAAAAATATTTATTTGGTGTTACATCCATTTAGAGAAGAAAAAATGGCTTTATCCTTAACCATATGATAATATCCTCCAGAATCAATAAGCCACTCATCATAAGAAGTAGAAGTTGCATTGAAGGAGAAACCAGAAGCAGAAATCGCATGTCCATGAGAAGAAGAAGAATAAGAATCAATATTGATGTTGTGATTCTTCATTATTGCTTCTAAGGCTTCCATATTTTTAAAATATTTAGACTCCACATGACCGTCTTTCCCAAAAATGTTGTTGTGTATACCAGTCTACTTACTTTTGGATTTTTCTCCTTTTTCACCAGTAGAAGTAGAAGTTGGTTGAGAGGGTTTGGGACCCTTGTTTTTCTTGTTTTTGTGGAAAGGATATTGTTTCTTGGGATTCTTGGATTTATCTTTCTGTTAGGCCAGTAAGGCTTTGTTGGATGTACCTGCAATGTTGATCAGTCCAAGTTGCACAAGCTTGTATTTCTCTCGAATTAGAGCATCACAAAAAGACTCAAGAGAGGGTTATTTATAAGCAATCCCTAGAGTTTCTATAGTGGCATAAGAGGTATATACCAATATAGAATATGCACTATCAATCTTAGAAAGAATAACATATATGCATTGGTCTTCCTTCATATCTATTTTGCAATCTATACATAAAAGTATAAGAGTTTTGAACTTAGATAAATAATATTCAATGCAAGGAAAATCATTGGGACTTAAAGTCATTAACTGATTTTCTAACTGGTGGAATCGAATAATATTGTGTTTACCAAACATATCTTGAATATTTTCCCAAGCCTCATCTAGGGTAGTAATTCCTTGAAGGTGAAACCTTAAATCAAGAGAGATGGAAATTCTAATTAGTCCACGTGATTTGTCATTCTTATTATCCCACTTCACTTTCTTTTCATCATCAACGGGTTCTTGCTCTTTTCTCAAGGTAATCTGGTACAATTCTTTACTTTTTAGTACATCCTCCATATGGGATTTCCATGAGAAGTAGTTGGTATTGGTAAACAAAAGATCATTGAGAAAATACATATTGCTTCTAAGACTTCCATCTTTTTAAAACATTTAGACTCTACGTGACCATCTTTCCCACAAAAGTTGCAATGTATGCCAGTCTACTTACTTTTGGATTTTTCTCCTTTTTCACCATTAGGAGTAGAAGTTGGTTGAGAGGGTTTGGGACCCTTGTTTTTCTTTTTTTTGTGGAAAGGATATTGTTTCTTGGGATTATTGGATTTATATTTTTGTTAGGTCAGTAAGGCTTTGTTGGATGTACCTGCAATGTTGATCAATCCAAGTTGCACAAGCTTGTATTTCTCTCGAATTAGAGCATCACAAAAAGACTCAAGAGAGGGTTATTTATAAGCACTCTCTAGATCTTCTCTAGTGGCATAAGAGGTAGATACCAATATAAAATATGCACTACCAATCTTAGAAAGAATAACATATATGCATCGGTCTTCCTTCATATCTATTTTGCAGTTTATACATAAAAGTATAAGTGTTATGAACTTAGATAAATAATCTTCAATGCAAGGAAAATCATTGGGACTTAAAGTCATTAATTGATTTTCTAACTGGTGGAATCAAATAATATTGTGTTTACCAAACACATCTTGAAGATTCTCCCAAGCTTCATCGAGGGTGTTAATTCCTTGAAGGTGAAACCTTAAATCAAGAGAGATGGAAATTCTAATTAGTCCACGTGATTTGGCATTTTTATTAACCCACTTCACTTTCTTTTCATCATCAATGGGTTCGTGTTCTTTTCCCAAGGTAATATGGTACAATCCTTTACTTTTTAGTACATCCTCCATATGGCATTTCATGAGATAATACATATTAAAATATGTAGATAATATGGATTCAAAGGCTGAAACTAATGATTTGGATGGAAATATCTTGAAAAAATAGGTTGTTTAAAAAAAACAACACTGAAAATGGACGTCGGATGTGAAAATTATGTCATTTTGAAAAAAGACATAAATGGTAACCAAAGAGCCATGTGGCAAGTAGAGGTTGGTTCACACGGTGATGCTCCTCTTTACCTAACTTTACCTATAAGCTCACTCTTAAATAAGTTGTTTATAAAGTGATCCACTTTTATAGAATAAGTGGGAAGCATTTTTACAATGACGTTACTTTGTAAATTAAAATTACATGCAAAACGTACTAACTAAAAATAATATCAAAGCTACGTATAGTGATTCACTTTTATAAATTAAGTGAAATTCACTTTACAAACAATGCATGAAAATTTTCAAAAAAGTAACAAAAAATAGACTTGAACTCAAGACCTCTTTCTTAATAAATCAACTTTCAACTAAGTGAGCTAGTGTAAAACACATTATAATCTTAAGGAGGATGGGGAGTGTTGTTGTGGAAGATGACCTTGAAGTGCATGCTTAAAAAAAAAAAAAAAAATCATGTGTTCACACATAAAAAAATAAAAAATCCGCTTCTCGACAACAATAAGGGGTTAGATCTCAGTTAGCTTACCCAGAAAATACAAGTTTTCTCTCTATTTTTTATTTACCGAGATCACATAGAGCGCACGATGAAGAGCATATGTAGACAAGAAAACACTTTCCACTATGTTTCTGATTTGTCAAGATCACACAAAAGACAGAGCAAAGAGCATACATAGACTAGAAAGAGTAGCAACTTGAAAAGAAAAAAAAAAAAGAAATATATATATATATATATATATATATATTATATTTGTAAAAAAAAAGGTATATTTAGGCTTTATACCTCTGGATCTGACTAAAATGGCCATATCTTGGGAAAATGGAAACCTTTTTGAGTGAAATGAAAAGAGTTTCTAACTGAAAAGAGTGCTCTAGATGCAATGTAATAGTCCTCTCAAGCCAAAAATGTATGGAAATAGCAAAAACCATAGATGCAGTAACACGACTTCAAGATCTTGATTTACAACAAGAGTGGGTCTTCAAACGAGCTCTAATACCATGTTCGAAAACACAGGCTATTCCAACAGTGGAAGAACACCTTCGGTAACCACTCATATAATCAAATCAAAGATCAACACACCAATGTTTTTATGTGGTAAAACCCCAATGGGGAAACATCCACATCCCTAGCCAACGTAGCCACTTGAGGAAATTTATTAATGCAAAAGAAAACATATTACAAGAGAGTTTCTCAAAATCGATCATTGACCCTCCATGCTCTTTAAATATAGATCATGGACAAATTGGGTGATAAGCCACAGATCAATGTAGTCGTTAAGATCAAGGAGAATATGAGTCATTAGATCACTCTATTTCTAGAAGATATTGTGATCATCAGATTAGATAATTACAAATGCATACTAAAGAAACACACTTTAACCTAATGACACATTAGAACAAGTTAAACTTAACTAACTCCTAATTGTCTAAATATCCTGACAGTGTTCCTTGACCAAGATAGTTCATCTTCCTGGTCCTTTATACATATGGAACTATGTTTTAACAAGTTTGTGTAATGTGACCATTCAACAACAAGTTCATCCCTTAATTGCAAGTACTCAACAGATTTCCATCCTTGAATCCCAGTTTTAAGAACCAAAAAAGTTGCAACATCTCTTAATCTTGTTATCTCTTTTTCATGTAAAGAAAGGTGCAAGGCTTTTGAGAGTCTAAAGTTCCCACAACAACCTATCCAGGGGTATTCTCCAATGACCAAATTGTTCCCTTTCACTACCTTCCAAGCCACCCGATTCCCAAGGATATCAAAATATTTCACCAACCCTTCCCAAACTTTAGAGTCCCATTTAAAATACTTCCTGTCTTGTTTGATCTACTCCTTGCTCTTTATTATCAAGGGGTTTTTTTTTTCATCACCTTCCCCCAGAGACCTTTATTGAACAAAAGTCTCCACATGTGGATTTTTGTTGCTAAGACCTGACTGAAAGCATACACATTTTTCAAACCCCATCCTCCGAGCTCCTTGGGCTTAGCTATCCTAGTCCATTTGAAAAGGGGTATTCTTTCCTCCAATTTTTTACCTGACGAAAGGAAATTGAAACATTTTCTTCTGATCTTGTCTAAAATACCTTTAGGGATATGAGCAATAGATAACCAGCATACAGAGATGCTTTCTAAAACAAATTTTACTAGTACCAACTTGCCTCCACGATAAAACCATGTATGCATTGTGCTAGCAACAACACCTTCCTGTAATTTCTTCACTTCGCTTCTAAATCCCTTCCCCTAAGTGAATAAATCAGGGCCCCACTTTTGATCTTTGCCTCTCTAAAGTTTTGAACCTCTTTTCTACCCAATCTTGATGCTTTACATTTACAAAGTTCCTTCATGCTCTTAGACAAGTTCCCTCCTTCACTAGACTTAACCGAATATGGCAATGAATATTTTCATTGTCCGATGATACAC
>JASDQU010257324.1:3593-15853 GCA_032191745.1 Picea mariana
TTAGTTGCATTGTACATGAGTACCTAATATGTCCTAGTTGTCGGGACTCGTTTTTGCTCCATAGTGATTTTCAGGGGGGTGTTGGAGAAATTTATATTTTTGACACACTAGTTTAGTGGGATTTATCTGAATAGTTATATTTTAGACTTTCTATTTAGACCATCACTATTATGCATGCATGAATTCCTAAGGAAATCTAATTTCTTGATTTCTTTTCTTAATTATGGAATGTTCTTTTTTATATTATTTCATTGAAACCTGCACAGGATATCTAGCTAAAGCGATTACAAACAAAACTTATCAAGAAAGGACAAGAGATTCAATATAGAAGAATGAGAAAATATATTCACACCACTCCAATAAGATAATCAATGATGGTCATTATGATCATTGTGATACAATTAATGAGTGGAATAAACTCATATATAGTAAAGAACATTCCATAATTAAGAAAATCAATCAAGCAGTTATCTTTCCTTAGGAATGCATGCATACATAATAGTGATGGTCTAAATAGAAAGTCTAAAATAGAACTAGTCACTTAACTCCCACTAAACCAGTGTGTTGAAAAGAGAAATGTATCCAACACCCCCCTTGAACATCACTATGGAGTAAAATGAGTCTCGAAAACTAGGCCATATTAGGTACTCATGTACAATGCAACTAATGAACACTAAATAAAAATGAGGAAAGAGGGAAAACCACATGGGAACAAACCTCCCCCTCAAAATACAATGCATCAAAAGAAGAAAAGGAAGCTGCTAGGAATCTGTGTACTTCACTCCAAGATGATCCCACAAACTTTGAAACTTCTACTCACTGAAAGTCTTCGTGAAGATGTATAAATATTTATGGATTTGATGAATTCCTTTGGAAACCTGTCTAGCCTTGTACCTCTTGATCCTATGCACCCATATAAACCTAAAAATATTCCTTTCTGGTGGAAGTGGAACTAGATCCAAAGTTTGATTCTTTACGAGTGATTCATACTCCTCCTGCATGACTACTTTCCATAATGGATTTCCCACAACCTCATTGTAGGTTTGTGGATTAGAAGATTGAAACATATGGTAATGCATGGGCATCGCTGGTTAAGAAGCTAAAAGTACTTGAAAGGGCTCCTCATGCTAAGATCGAGTCCTCCTAGAACCCTATGGATTCCCTACAAGTACACCTGCTTCCGGAAGTGTGAATTGTGCCCTCTTGGGCATCTGTTGAAGCTTCAATGTTGGCTCCTTATCTGGATGTACTACCTGCTCATTTCCATGTACATAATCTGAGTGTATGGAATCATCTCTGATGTATGGAACTAATGGAAGCACAAGAGTATATACATGTTTCAATGGAGGTTCATGAAAAAAATATCCTTATGTGTAAGAAATAGGAGTCATTGTCAGCAAACTTAGTGAATTTATACAACCTTGATCTGTGATCTACCTCACCAATTGCAATAATGGAATTGTCATGATTGTCAAGTACAAAAACTGAATCTGATGTAAATTCAACCTTTTTACCTTTCTGAGTGATATGATAAACTGAGATCATATTCATAGATAGCTTTGGAACATGTAAAACATTCTAAAAACTACCATTGGGGAGTTCCACTCTCCCCTCTCCTGACACTGCTACTGGAGTATCATCCCCCATGAGAATAGGGGGTCTTGAGAATGAACTCAAAGAACTGAAAAACTTCCTCTTTCACTGCCATATGATGCGATGTGCCATAATCTATAATCCATATATCAAATGAGGAATTAATTGCAACAAGAGCATGATGATTACCTTTCTTAGGAGCATGATTTTCTTCCTTCTTCTTCTTGACTCCTTCTGGAATGAACTTTCCAAAGTTGTTCTACTGAGGTACCTAAGCCATAAGATAGATTTGTTTCTTCATGCATGTGGATTCTTCATGATTTGGTTTATTGCAGTAAGTGCACTACTTTCCCTTCTTCTTCTTCTTGGAATATGAAGAGTCTTTGGAACCTGAAGAATCATTGAAGGGTTTAGAATATCCCACCTTCTCATTTTGTTTCTCCTTTATGTTCTGTTTGGATGATCCTTTTCCATCATGCATAGAGAGTGCATGTGATTTTGGATCCTTGATTAGGCCCATATGAATGAGTTTTTCCTGCTCATGTGTGAGAGAATCATTGAATTTCTCTATGGTAGGCATATTCCACATTATTCCCAAGAGATATCTTCTAGAATGGAAAGTAGAGACATAGAAAACATATTTTGGTCCTAACTTAGACAATATTGTTATAATAAGTTGGTGTAATTGTGTGGACTTATCAATACCACAATATTCCAAGCTCAATATCAAATATTTAAACTTGGTAAAGAAATCTTGTATATTATCAAAACTTTTAGGATCCAAGGTATTCAACTCTACCTCAAGCATATGACCTCTCATATCATCCTTCTTTCCAAACAGACCTTCCAAGGTGTTCCAGATCGATTTTGGAGTCTTTCATGCGGCAACATGAAACCATAAATTAGTTGAAATCAATTCAAGAAGAATTCTTGTGGCCTCATCTTTTTTTTTCATCCATATGGTCTTCTCAATTGTTGATGTAGGTTATGTTTCTGTTCCCATCATCAAATTGTATAGTCATTTCCTTTTGAGTTGGAATTATACCTTCAAAATCCATTCAAAATAATTGTATGGTGTGATGATTACCACCAATTTTTATTGAAGAATTGGTGTCGTATCCATCTCTCCCACTATTTTTGAGAAATCCTAAAATTTACTCTCAATTTGCAAGTGAAAAAATTGAAAAATCACAGCAAAAAGGGCACTTTAAGAGGTTGTCAAACCTTTCCTTAAGACACAGAGAAACACTTTAAGATTTTGTTGCACCTCTCGACAAGGAGAGAGTGCAAAAAATTAACTTGTCTCACTTTTCGACTAAGAAAGTGTGTGACAACGTCTGTTACATGGTTTTTTCTCACTAAAACTATGATTTTCCACTTCTTTGGATTTTACGACTTGCTCCAAGAATCATATCTATGATACGATGTCAATGTTTCATCGAAACCTGCACATGAGATCTAGCTAAAGAAATTAAAAACATAAATTACAAAGAAAGGATGAGAGATTCAATATGGAAGAATGAGAAAATATATTCACACTACTCCAATGAGATAATCAATGATGATAATTGTGATAGAATGAATGCATGGAATACACTCATCTATAGTAAAGAACATTCAATAATTAAGAAAATAAATCAAGCAGTTATCTTTCCTTAGGAATGCATGCATGCATAATAGTGATGGTCTAAATAGAAAGTCTAAAATATAACTAATAAGTTAACTCCCACCGAACTAGTCTGTTGAAAATAGAAATTTCTCCAATAAATGTCTATTGTGTGTGGTATATTCTAACTTCTTGTCTACCACTTGTCTATCTACTGCATCTTTTTATATTTTTCTTGTTTTTCTTTTAACTCCTACTATTTACACTATGTACAACTATAATGTTTTTGTGCTACAACTACTAGGGGTTATTAGGTTGACTGTCCCTACTCTATTTCAATTGAATGTCATTCACCAATCCTTGAATCTCTTTGCTTGATAGATCTTGTAGCTGCATAGCACCTCCATCTGTGATAGACTTTATCTCATATGGCCCTAGCCAATGCATACTGAATTTTCCTAGGTGTTGTAAATATCTGTTGTTATATGGAAGAACCAGATCTCCTTCCATAAAGTTTTTCCTCTTAATGTGTCTATCATGCCAAGCTTCGTCCTTTTATTTCTGTACTTCCTGATGGAAACCAACCATAATCCTATCCTCTTCTAGTTCCATGAGTTGAGCCAATATTTCTTGAGTTGTGCCTCTTTTTTTCATGTTTGTAATGGCTGCAATGCACATACTAGGTATCAAATATTCTAAAGGGGCTACTTGTTCTTGGCCATACACCAGTATGAAAGGTGTCTTCCATGTGAGTTTCTCACATGCAGTTCTATAGGCCCATAATATTGATGGTATCTTCAGATCCCGATCATCCATGTTTACATTGCAAATTTTAGTTAAGGCATTCTCCATTATCTTGTTAAATGATTCCACTGTTCCATTAGCCTAAGGATGGTAAGGAGTGCTCTTATGATGATTTATCTTAAATTCTTCAGTCATTGCCTGGATGGTACTATTGATAAAATGAGTCACCTGATCACTCATCAAAATTCTATGGCATCCAAATCTTGTAATAACTTGTTCGAACAGGAAGTGTGCTGCATTTTTTGGGGCAACAATCTTTTACTTTTGCTTCTTCATCCCATCTAATTAAATATTATGTTGTTGCAATGATGTATATTTCTCACGATATTCTAGCTGGTGGATTGGTTGGTCCTACAAAGTATACTTCCCATTTTTCAAACACTTTAAGACTTACCTAAGGTCTAAGGGGCATCGCATCCCTCCTGGATGACTTTCCTACCATCCGACAGACATCACAATTATGGAAATACTTCTTTGCATAGTTCAAAATTGTTGGCCACTATAGTCCTAATTTGATATCCTTCTTCAGTGATTTCTCCATGGTCACAGTCATATGTGCATATCTCCTTATGAACTTCCTATAATACCCTGTATGACCAACTGTAGCTCTTCATTGGTGCACGGACTTAGGTGGTGGTAAATTAACAATGACAACAATCTTTGCAGGATCAACCAACAAACCTTTTTTACACACCACATGCACTAGGAAAATTCCAAATGGTGCCCTGAATATGCATTTTTGAATATTCAAGGAAATTTGACATTGTCTACACCTATCTAGCATCAATATTAAAACTTAAACATGATCTTTCAATAAGCTAAATATTGTCCAATCATCCAAATAAACCTCCAAAATTTTGTGTATAAAATATTTAAATGTAGCTACCACTACTCTTGAAAAAATAGCAGGGGCATTCTTCAATCCAAAGGGCATCACTGTGTATTGATATGAACCCCATTATATAGAAAATGTAGTCTTATGACAATCCTCTGGTGCTATTCTGATTTGGTGATACCCTGAAAATCCATCAGTAAATGAGTATGCTTCTTGTCCTCCTACATTCTCCAATAACTCATATGTAAATGGAGTAGGGAGAGTATCATGCAGACAACATCATTCAAATTCCTCAAGTATACATGGATCCCTAATGCCCCTTTCTTATTCTCTTGAACTACCATAGGTATAATCCACTCAGATTATTCAACATGTTCTATTATACCAGTCTCTAACATTTTATCAATATTTTCCTTAACTTTCTATTTATATACTGGATTCATCCTATAGGGTCTCTGTATTATTGGTATGGCATCCAGTTGTATAGGAATATTCATTTCTCTAAGTTCTTCTTCCATCCCTTTCATTTATGAAAATTTTGTTATAAATAAATCACTATACTCGTGCAGTAGCTCTATTATTCTTTCCATTGTCTAGTTATCCCAATATTCACCAATACTTGCAATTTTTGGATTCTCCTCTGTTCCAATATTGACTTTCTTTATCTTTAGTGGTGCAATAAATTATTCTGATTGTAATTGTGGGCCTTATACTTATCTTTCCCCTTCAACTTTTGTTATCTAAATATTGTGTGGGTATTCTTTTGTTGGGTCATCTTCTGTGACATGGTAACAACGTAGCATTTTGTCTGATTGTTTGTTGATTTTGATTCTGATAAGTTGTTACAATTTCAACTTCAGGTTCTTCAAATATCTTCTCTTTTACCAACTTCAGTGTTGAATATATCATTGGATTCTCATTTTCAAATTCAAACATGATCACAAAATTCTGCTGCAAATCTTTCCAATTTACTATTCCTCTTCGCAGTTCCAATTCTGTATGCCAGTTTCTCAGGTTTCCTTCTAATGTATGAATGAAGTGATGTGGCCATTCCTCTAGTGGTACCAGTCTCCATTTATTTATTCATTTGTATATATGTTTTATGGGCTTTCCAATTCCATCATATTTCTCCACATATTTATTCTCTTGTTCTACACCAAATCTAATGCACAATAGTATTTTCCATTGATACCAATCATGGATATTCTCTTTGTGAGTACCCCAACAATGTGCATGTGTTTCTTTCAATGCAATATATAAAACTAATAGCCTTTGAATTTCCATAACATCTAACTCAAAATTTGTTAATAATTCTTCCAAAAAATTTTGACCATAAAAAGTTGGAGGTTCTCTTACCTCTGAACCAATCCATCTTAGTACGCATGTCACTCTTGCACATATTTTGGTAGATATATCATGTAATATTTGTTTCCAATTCTCCAATCCTATGTCATAATCTAAAGCACAAGAACTAATGCTTCTCCAGCTAATCATTCCATCTTTTGTGGGGTTAATGTAATTTTCCTCACACGCGATAGTTCTATAAAATTGGTTTATCTCCTCTTGGATAAATTTTTCTGTCGTTGGTTCAACATATCTTCCACATTCTTAAGGATCTAATGGTGCTATAAATCTATATCCTCCTGATTCAAAAATCATTTTCCAGGTCTTCAAATTGATGATTCCATGATTTTCAAATGCCCAATCTAGTCCCAACAATGCTAGATAAGGTGTAGTATTATCTACTATACCAATCACCTCAAAATCTGCCATAGTGCACACACCATATAAATCCACCGGTATGACTTTCAATTGACCAATTGGTACCACTCTATGTTGGTTTGATAGTTTGAACTGAATAGGTGAATAACCCAGTGTAGGTTCCCCCATGCATTCCCATCTCTTCTTAGGAATAACATTTACCTCATATCCCAAATCTAATATGATGTAATCGATATTAAATTCTCCAATATTTTCATTCAATCTGAACTCCCTATTTTTCATTGTCTTCCTATGGACATGATTGGATATATTTTGTTCTAGTTTTATCTCTTCTCTAGAATTGCACTTTTATAACAAACTTTGTAATACTTGTAGAGATGTTTTATCATTCAATAACTTCAAGAAAGATCCTAGAAAGTTTCTTAGATTACTTACTTGTTCTAAATACTGATCTTTGTTGGTATCATCAAATAGATGAAGAATATTATATATTGGTCCATCATGGTCTGGTTGTTCATTCTAAGTAGAAGCAATATTATCCTACAATATTTATTGTCTGGCCTGCTTGAATGTCTTTTTTTCCTTGAGCGCATCAAAATGTTGTTCAAGTGTTGTATTCATTCTGACCTACTAGTGTTGGTTATGGTTCTAATTCGATGCATCTACTCCTATTTTGGTTCCACCTCAAGTAACTATATTAATCTTCTTCCCATCATCTCTAGTTTTTGTGGCAATCCATTGAACATTCTGATTGTTCTGGTTCCTTTTTTCTTGTATCCTTGTCATACGTTTAGGATATTCTTATGTATCATGATCTGTTGCGTGACAGTACATGCATGTTGCTGGTTGCAATGGATAATCTCTTGCATAATTTCCAGGTTGCTGACAATTGTGACAGGTTACAAGTTCTCTACCTCCTCCAAATCCTCATCTTCCATGGCCTCCTCTTCTAAATCCTCCTATGTTTCCTTTATTGTTTGTGTGTTTTGTATTATATTGTGGTACTTGATTATATTGTGGTGGCATTGTAAACTTATGCACGTTGTTATATTTTTGTGCAGGTGGACCTGTCATTGGTTCAACCTTCATGCTATAATCATCTGAGGTCCTTTCCTTCATCATTTCCAAAGTTTGACAATCCTTATCCTCATTTCCTACAAACTTGCAGAAATTGCAGAATGTACTCTTGTGCACTATTTTTTAATTTTTCATCATGGGACAATGATATGGATCATGTTCATGTGTACTACATATTTCACACCATACTCCTCCTATGGGTAAAGGATTTGGTAGACCTTCTCCCAAGTACTGCGCAAATGTTGGGCACTTATTTTTGTCATGTCCTTCTGTTGTGCATAAGGTACACTAGAAAGATTCCCTCTTTTCTTTTCCTTTGTTCTGATTCAATGAAAATGCCATATTCTTTAGATTCACTCTCAGCTCTTCTACAACTATATCTATATGTTTATACTAATTCTCTTCCAATTGTAAGGTTGCTTGCAAAGCCTTAGATTGAGTCTAGAAATTCTACTGCCTGAATGGATATTTAAGATGTGGCAATAATGAATTGATGAATAGGTGCCTATGTTTCATATCTATTATGGGGTATTTCAGCTTGCCTTTCAATCGCTTGAACTTCTTATTGATTTCACAAACTAACTCTCCTAGATTCTATTTGATTTCTATCATCACGTTCATATATTGATATTCTTAACTTGGTCAATGGAATTCATTCATTGGTGACTTCTTTACATATTGAATAGTTGTAGGTGCTCCTTGTGGACTGTTTACTACGAGGCTCATAAACCATTCCATTGCACGGTCTCTAAATGTGATTGCAACCTGCACCACTTTTGTGTCTTCATCCATGATCTGTTTAGCTTCCCAAATATTTTCACAAATAAATAGATGCTTCTTTGGGTCCTCTGACCCTTATCCATGAAATTATGGTAACCAAACAGTCTAATCTACTCCTGCCATTGTAAAATTTGTTGTACCGCCTCCTCTGCATAGTGTAGATAACTAACTACTACTAGTTGAATTCGTACTTCCACTTGAATTTCTACCAGTCCCTCATCCTACTAAAATCCTTCTACTACTAATTTATGGTTGTCTGAATGGTTCTTTATTTTCTCATGTCTTAGTCACACATGGGGTTGTGGGTTCCACACTAATTCTGATCTGGACTCGAGAGCCTTATTTTGCACCGAACCCTTGACCTATAGTTTTTCTATCATATGTGGCGTACATGATTTACTCAATCTTTCCTGTAGCATGGACATCCTCTACCTATTCTTCATTAATTTCTAAGCCTTCCCACTCGGCTACTTCCCTCTTCTTCCTATTAATATTATATTGGTAGGTTCTTTTGCTACACATTGTTCCCGCTTTATCCATTATTTCCTTGATCTGTTTTTCATCCATCATAATGGCATCCATTGCTTCCTTCTTCTTACCTCTTTCCATATCCTTATCCATATCTCATATCATCCTTAGTGCTTTCCCCAGTCTCCCTATGAGCACAAAGTTATTCATTACAAGTGGAGGAGAATTCTTCTTGGGTGAATCATTGGTAACTTGTATAAGCAAGAAACAATCCTTAATTTATTTGTCTACCACTGAAGCTGAGTATATTGCAGCAAAAGAATGTTGCACACAAGTAGAATGGATGAAAAAAACCTTAAAAGACATCAAAATAATGTTTGAAGAACCCTCCACTGTCTACTATGATAATACAAGTGCTATAAGTCTCTCCAAGAACCATGTCCAACACTCAAAATCAAAACACATTCCAATAAAATACCACTATCTAAGAGATCGGGCTGAAAATAAGAACTAAAAATTGGAATATGTCCCAACACAAGAACAGGTTGCAAATATTTTCACTAAACCCTTAAGCAGAGATGTATTTGAATATCTCAGGAAAAGATTGGGATTAGTCTCTCTTCCAATCTAATCTCTCAATAAAATAATACATCAATTGGCATCAATTCAGGGGGAGACAATGATCAAAGTCATGGGGAGTCATTCAAACCTTTTCCCTAGATGTCAAAGGGGGAGAAATGAAGTCAGTATTTCCATCAATGCCAAAGGGGGATATTGTTGGAAATATGTTAATACAGGTTGGCATTGATGGCATTGACATTGATGTCAAATAGATGAGAGTGGCACTGATGTCAAATATATGAGAGACACTACTATTGGTTGGAATTAAAAAATAACTATGTGCATTATGTATGTGTGAGTGTGATTAGGAACATACATGGGGAACTCAAGGGAAGGAATCATAGTGGCAGTTTGTGCAACAAATATAGGGAAGTTTGATGCACTTGTTCCTAACTTGCATGCATGGATTGGAGAGAAGCTTAAAACTTAAAAAAAAAAGAACCAGAACAACAGGTGAAAAAAATGTTTGAAGAGATGGATTTCAAGCTTGGAAAATGTGGATTATCAATGGATAACCTAGACATGCTTATGAAGAATTTTGAAATTGATCTGGATTTAATTCAGGGAAGATAAATTTTTGAAGCCTATCCTTTAGGAGATTGAATCTGGGGGTCTAGCAACAATGATGAAGTACTAGAATGATCCAACAATTCTGACCAAGTTAGGCTAGGTAATGGGTGTTGGAATTTCTGGTGATACCCCTACCTCAAATTAGGGAACTGGTGCAAATGAAGCCAAAGAGGATAATGAGGATGATGATTTTTTGGATGTGGTCTCAAATATTTCAAATCTTCATCACATCAATATTGTAGATCTTGTTGGTTATTGTGTTCAGCACATCCAACACTTACTTGTTTATGAATACATGAGTAATGGAACTCTTCATGACATACTCCATTCATGGGATGATTTGAGCAAGAAATTCTTATGGAATGTTCGTTTCAGGATTTCTTTAGGAGCAGCAAGGGCTCTCGAGTACCTCCATGAAATTTTCCAACCTTCTATAGTTCATCAAAAATTCAACTCTGCAAATATTTTCCTAAGTGATGAACTCAGTCCCCATCTATCTGACTGTGGTATGGAAGCCTTTACATCTTTTGGTTCTAAAAGTCAGGTTGCAGCCCACATGCTAGGATCAATTGGTTATAGTGCTCCCAAGTTTGTAATGTCACGCATTTATACCGTGGAGAGTAATGTGATTGAGAATGGTGGTTTTATCTATGCAAGGGCTCAGTCCTACCTTTCCATCAACTAATCACGTGGGGGAAGTGAAAGGGATAGCTATGGCTTGTTGAAATATCGATTTGGAGTTTTGAGGCCACCATCAGGGGTTCAACCAGTGAGGAGACTCAACAGTCATCGGATCGAGTGATGGATGGTGAGGATTAAATCATGTAGTGGGATTTATCCCACATTGGTAGTGGGAAAAAGGTTATATGTGTTCATATATCCAACACTCCCCATAAAATATCGACGCGTAGTGAAAGGGTATGGTGGGGGCTCTGGGTGCTTGGACTTCACATGAATATCACCAGCCCAGAGCCCTGGACAACCTATCAAGCCCCCTACCTTTTGGTCAAATTGACAATAACCATTAGTTTTATGAAGAGATGATCTTGGTCGTTCGTTGGAAAAATATTTTATATATATATACACAGGATGTCAGTCATATGGGTGGATGTGGGCTTAAGGTCCATTTGTTAATTCGGTTGGTGGAACCAACGATGAGACTGCCATTTTTATTGGAGTCTTTGGCATAATTCCAAGTTTGGAGGATCGCCAAGTCCACTTCCATTTGAATAAGTATTAAGATGTTGAAGATCACCAAATCGTCAGAAGATTTATTAGAATGATGAACTGGAGGATCTCCATGTTTATTAAAAACCCACACAACACCAAAAATCTCACACTATCACTATTTCTGCAAAATGACAAAGATCAAATCAAGGTGGATCGTATGAAGAAATAACAGAGGCTATTAAATCTCTACCACAACTGTGAAAATGTTCACATGTTGTCACTGTCATATGTTCTCCAAAATTAATAAAACCCTATAGTAACACAAATAACAGTAAGTTGCACAAACAAAAAAAAAAGGGACACAGTTAGATTGAATCTCAGTGAAATAATCTATGCATTAAAAGATGGAACTAAATCGAAGAAGAATGATAATTGTGTTATGTTGATTAAAAATTGACTAATAATTATGTTAGAAATAATCAATGTTCATTTAGATGAAGAGGTGTGATGGTTGTGAAGAGTTGTGTTGAAGATTTTAAATACGTATAAGTATAACTGAGATGTGAATGAGATGTGTGACTGTTGCAGATACATTGAAGATCAAAATACAGAAAGATACAGGGCATCAATTATGATGTCTAGTGTTTGATATAGAAGACTTTTATTGGACTGTAGAATATACATTGAAGATCATAAGACAAAAGTAGATAGAGGAGAAGTAAAGACATGAAACATAAGTTTTCCAGATTCATAAATTAAGGGAGGTTGGGAGGTGCAAGGGTAGGTTGGAGCCTACAGGGGAGTAGGTGCTTCCTTGTCAGTGGTAGTTGACTAAATAGGTGACTATAACCTCCTACCAGTTGGTGCTGGTGAACAAGGGTGTGGGTGCATCCTGATCAGTGGGTGTTGATCTAAGAGGTAGGACATCTTCCTTCTATGAACAAAATTTTGCAGTTAATAGAAAAGTGTTTGTGGTTTTCCCAATTGGGTTCCACGATAAAATATTGTGTTAAA
>JASDQU010257325.1:0-15880 GCA_032191745.1 Picea mariana
AACTAGTTCATCCCAATTAAGCAGTCATAAGAGCCTAAAGGTAGAACATTCAATTCCACCTTCGTGCTCAATTCATTCATGTCTATTGAACATGATTTAACCAATTCAGTGACCTTCCTCTTGGTTTCTGTAGCCAACTGCACTAACCAAGACCTTTCATGTTTTATTCTTGATAAATGCAAACTTTCCACCACCCTAGGATCTACATAACTATGGCTAGCCCCGGAATCAATTAAAATAATAAATGGTCAGTTGTTGATCATACCTTCCACTTCAATCACGTGTGATTGAAATTCTTCTTGCTTGTTGTCTAGGGCTGCGTAGATCCTTGGCATCTTGCTGCCCATATCCTCCACTGTTTCAGCTTGCTGAACATTGTGGACGGTTCTCGCTTTATCTTTTCTGTGGGGGCAGTCCCTGTACCTATGGTTCCCTTTACAGCCCCAACACTCCATAGGTGGCGGTCTGGGAATTTTCTCACCCACTTTAGCCTTCCTGGGCTCTCTGAAAGATGGTTGTCCCTGAGGACTATTTCTGAAAAAGGGAGGCTTATTTCCCTTTTTCCTCTGCTCTTTCTTGAACTTCTTCTGATCATCCCAAGCCTTCTGAAAAGTAGGCCTTTCTCTTTGCTGTTCATATAAGCATTTTCCCCTTCTTATTGTTTATTCCATAGTCTTAGGATCATCATATTAAATCTTGTCACCAATAGAAGGTGGCAGTCCACTCAGATATCTCTGAATCTTGATAGCCTCATCTTTGATGAATGGAACATACTTCAGTAGTTCCAAAAACCTTCGTTCGTATTCATCGATGGTTATGCTGCCCAACTTGAGTTCAAATAACTCCTTCATCTTTCTGTCATAGTACCTTTTGGTCAGGTATTTCTTCTCGAAATACCTCTTGAACTCCTTCCAAGTGATATCTTTCTCTCTGATGTGCTGCACCTGCACAAACTGATCCCACCACATGGATGCTTTTCCCTTTAGTTGATACATCACAATTCTTCCTTCTGCATGAGGGGAATAATTCTGCAGTTGGAAATATTTACTCATGCCTAGCAACCATGTTTCGACATCTTCCTCCTTCTTATGTTCTCCATTGAACGTTGGAGGCTTGATCTTGTTCATCTCTCCTTTCAATTCATCCCTTTTAGAGGTTTGGCATTTTCTAGTAGGGGACGGGCTTGAACTACTGTGCGCTTCCCTGCTGGAATGCTTTGGGGAGAGACGATGTCTGCTACCATTCCTCGATCTTCTTCTTCTCTCAGGGGTCTTGGGACTCTATGTCTTGCTTGATCCACTCCTCTTCTCCAACTTACTTTCTATTCTTTCCAGGTTCTTCAACATTTTTAAGTTGAATTCTCCCTACTGATCCCTGACCCTCATGAGCTTTCGGCTATCAGTTCGACGAGCCTGGGAATCTTTCTGCAATATTTCAATGAGTTTCATTATATGTCCTTCCTTATCCATCTCTTTTCCATGCCCATTAGAGTTTGATCCTTTGACTCCCAAGTTGACATCGCTTCCTACCCTTTCGTCCTCTGTTTCAGATGCAATCTGTACCTTTTCCATTTCGATACTCAGTGTAGATTCACGGTTGTCCTGACACTCATTTAACTCTGCACACACAATGTGAAATCAACCGAAGTTTTTCAGGCCCTTAAACCTTCAAGAAAACTTACAATATTCATAAACCAACGTGAACAAGAAAAACATTTCGATTCCATTAAGTTTTCTGAGCTCTGTTCGACTCTGCAAATTTTGGGACTTCTGGTTTCGAGGTCTTGGTCCACGAGACTCTCATACTTGCTTTCGGGTGATAACTCCCTGTTTCTCCCTACCCTCGTAACCAAAGGCACCTTTCACAACTTCGCGATCTCGCAAGTCGAAGACCCTTGACTCTTCTTCCTCCAAACGCTGATACCTGAGATGCGATACGGGTATGGCTCTCTCCTCGCTAGCGCCTGCTACATATAACCGTAGGCTAGGGCTAAGTGCTAGCACCTCTCGCAACTTGTGACTTTGCGAGTTGGAGTGTTGAGCCCTCATGGTCCTCCTTTGCGAATCCCGAAATCCCGATTTACTTTACCCTCCGGGCCCACATAGTACAACTGTCTTCACATCTACAGTGGCGAGTGGCACCCTCAGGAGGGTCCACATTATCTATGGTGACATCATCGGGTCCTACCATGCTCCCTTTTCTTTCATCCCACCGACACGTGGTACACACCCATGTGTCCACGTCCATTTCAAGTGAAATCCAACGATTATACCTTTCTCAAATCTATGGCGCAGATCCTTTCGACATTTCGGGGTTTCGGGCATCGAGAGTTCGTGCATCCACACCTCTCGAACTTTTGTTTGTCGAAATCTTGAAATTACTGTCTACCCCTCCACTTGATCCAACGATCAAGTTCCTATCTTACGATCTACAGTGTAGATCGTTTCAAAATTTCAGTTTTCGCTATTTCACGACTTGCAAAAACAAGGTTCTTCCCTTTTGGTTTCTCGGGTGCCAAAATGCTGTCTGGCAGCCACGTGTTCCCCCCGATGGACGGTCCTGACGAATTCAGGGTTTTGCGTATCGCGATTTCCACGTTCCTGTGCAACTCCAAAGGGTTTTTAAACCTTGTGCACATTTTCCAGATCTAACAGTCACGAGGGTTCTCTTTCCCCCTAAACAAATCCTATGGCTCCAACACTTCTGGTGTGGAGTCCTCTCTCCCTGTGGCTAGATACCACATCAGCTGTGGTTTCATAACACCGCTACACCTCCTGAGCTTGGTAACACGGTCAAGTAACTCCTTGACACCCAGTAGCATTCAAAGGTCCGGAATTGGTCCTCCAAACATAATTTCTCCTCAAACCCTCGGTCCAAAGACCACTCAACTGGCCCATCTAGGATTAGCATCGAAACCTTGGCTCTGATACCATAATATAACACTTCTTTCATATGAAGTTGTAACACTCTGATACCAAACTGTAACACCCTTTTGTTACTGTAATTCTCTAATACCATTCTGTAACGCCCCCTTTCCATCAGCCGGGTAGGCGCTACTTTGCGGAATAACATTACTCACACTTAATTATATAAACAACATGCATTTAAGCAATGAAACATATTTAAACTCAGAGTAAGCCTAAGAATTACTACTAACATAATTTTAAAACATGGCATTAGCATTAATTCATATGCACAGTAGAATACATGATAATTATAAATACACAGACATGCAGAAACATAATTAAAACATCATCTGGTACTTATGTTTGAAACAGTGGTAGTTCCACCAACCAGGTGCAGGCCTTCCACGAACCTCCCAGCCTTAGACCACACTTCTCATCAAGATCAGTAGTGGTTCACCCCCGAGCTGAGACTAAGCTCCACCCCAAGGCAAGGAATCCTAGGCTAGGCTGAGGTTACAGGGAAACACACAGTCACAAGGAATGAATTCTCTTCCAAGAACCACTCATACTCACTGCCCACAGACTCTCCTTCCCCACATGCCTGTTCCACCCTAGGAGTATACACCTTCTCTGTCACCTAGACAGTCCTTCGGCTGCTAACCTCCCTTGCCTTGGGTTTCAGCAACAAACCGGACTGGAAGTCTCCGATCTCTATGGAAGCTACAGGGTTCCTTCCAGGAGTTCTCTCCTTACTCTGCGCACTCTCTCATCTGGAGAGAGTCGCTCATGGGCCAAGCAACCTGTTCTTCTAACTTCAACCACCTCTCTCACCTGAAGAGAGTGTTGCATAAACTGACCAACAAGCCACACACAGTCCAGCACTACGTGGCCACAACAACCAATGGGGAAATCAGGCACGGGCTATCTAAACAATGACAGGATAGTCTCACGGTTATGGCTTTGGGATAGAGACTCCATGCACAGGCTCGATCTGCTCAGACAGAGAATGCATCAGCTTTCCCGAAATCAACACACAGACTCCCGGTTCAGAGGATGTACCAGGTATCTCTTTCATAGGTCAGACGGGTTCACGCTTAGGCAGTCGAGGGTCCAATGGAGGAGGAACCCGAACACGACTCATCTCAGCCATTTTATTTGCATGCGCCTGGGTTGACACTTGTCACCCATGCAACTGCATGCATTCCTTCAACATGCGTTCCTTCCATTCATAAGTTGTTTGTCCTTCCAAAAGAACTTAGGATAAAACATATTATTGACATGTCTTTTGGAGTAATATTAAAATATTATTCCCAAGGACCTAAGCCCCCAGGCTCAACACTTAGTCCCTTTTCCCACCTTCCAGCCCCTAATCCCTTGCCCACTCTGTGGAAGCTTAGTCCCCCATCACTCATTCATTGTGGTCGGTCTGCACGCGACGATGGTTATATTTTATTACTGTTCCACATAAATACAGGTACAAAATCAGGCGCTTGGCCTTCACCACTTAGGCTCTCTGGCCTAACAATCACATAAGCCCACTAATTTATATTAACTCGACTCACTAGCCTATACAACATATTTACAATTCATTTCATAAATAAGATTTACAATAGGGCTCGGCCTTGGGGACATTACAATAGTTGATGATAAAGGAGGAATCATTCGAATCGAATTTGAAGGTGTCTCAAGCCTAACTTTTGTTTTTGACTTTGGGTGATTTGTTTGTGAAGCTTCTACTTTTTGTGAAGACACTTCAGTCTTCTTTGGATTTTCTTCTGCAGTCCCTTTATCACGAGCCTCTGATTTGAAACCTGTGGGAATACTTCCTTGAGATGGAGGAGGGGTTGTTGATTCTCCCTATCATATCTTCGGCAAACCACTTCACCTATGCTTCTGGAAAGTCAGAAAGTTGGTCTGCAGGTCGGGTGATAATGCCTGAACTCTGTCTAATATTTCGTCATAGGTTCTGGCTCCCTTGAACATGTTGTCGTAGGGATAATATTCATGTTCATACATTTTCATATTGCAATGAGCAAGATGATTTCCTACAATTTGATAAGGATCATTTTTTCTAAGTTCAAGATCTACCAATTTGATGTCTTCCAGTGCTGCAGCTTCTATCTTCGAATGACCAAAGTTAAGCAATGGACACTTCCCAATATGTACAAGAAAAACTGGCAAGAACTTCTTCTGAATTGCTTTCAATTCTGTGCCGATGCCACCTGTTATTATTTGGTAGGCCACCTCCCTACACACCAATCTGTCAGGAAGGAATTTCGGAAGTGCGTGAGGAGGAATCGAGCACCCGAAAACCCTGACATAGGAGAAACCCTCTTCAATAAACCAATCTGCAATCACCCTGAGGTTTCCCACGATTGGATCTGAAATACGAGGGGGTGCATAACCATAAAAAAATTGGTGCAAAGGTATCACTACGTAGTGATAGATTTCGTAAAATAAATCTTTAACATTCTCCTCCCATAGTTTAGAGTGATAAACATGAATGGGCTCTGCACATGCTGGGTTCCAGCTGCAATTTATCAAGGGGAATGGAGTCATGTAACATATAGCATCCATAATATATGAAAACATGTAAAAATATGCAGGTCGGACTTTAGATTTTGCCGTTTGGTACTCTGCAATCTCCTTAGTTAGATTATCTAATACAATTTTAACCCACTTGAAACTGTAACCCTCGGCTACTTCATGTAGAAGTGGCACCCATTCTGCAGGGAAATGGGTAAGGCTTTTTCTCCCAAAAATTCTACATAACATCAGAGCTATATAAACCATGTATTCATTTAACGGAGCTGTGGCATAAATACCATGGGTATCAACTCTAAATCTCGCTGGGATTCCCCACCATTCTTTGATTATAACTGGATATGTTTGATCGAATTCTGTACACTCCTTTCTTTGAAATTCCTCTACGAATTCGACATTATAAATGTATTTAGAAGTAGGGGGTAATTTATACATTACTTGGATGTGCTCGGGTCTGAACGAGCCAACGATGACCTTTTGGCTGTTTAGAATTATCCTTGTCTGAACGTCAGTTTTCTCTAAAGCCCAACTTATCATGTCATTATATGGCATGAGTCTCGGCCGTGTGGCTATTTTATGAAGCTCAGAATTTGCTATGTCTCTGAGTTTATTTTCAGTCTTTTCATTTCTGAAATCGTTAGGGCAATTCCTAATCTCATAGTGTTAGGTTTCAAAAATCTGCCTCCAAGATTTTATTGAATCCACAACATGTGGCATAGTGTTGGATATAACATCTCCATCTAGATTCGAGCTTTCACTTACCTCCTCACTCTTCTTAGGCACTTTTCTGGGTGCCATGATGTTTGTGCTAAAATGAAAACCTCTTGCAGAGAAGAAATGCGTGATTTCTTCTTAATGTAACTTGCTCCTAGTATGAAAGTAAGAATGAAATTCAAAATAACAAACCTTTATTAACCTTTAACTTGTCTTAAATTTAGCGTACCGATACAGGCGATAAAAATTAAATGATTTAATGGGATGGTACACCTGGAGATACACACTTTATGTTAAAAATATATCCATTAATCTGTTATAGATACTACCACATATCGACGATTCAAAACTGGGATTTTGAAAGGAATGTCATCGAAAACTCCTGAATAGCGAAATGCAAAAAGTTATTTAATAACCTTAATGCTTGTTTTAAAATTAAGTTAATTACGTTTAAGCGCTTAATTCTTTTAGGATTTCGTGTTTCAGAGTTTCGAGCATCGTGTCCCCAAGAGGTATGACACAAGTAAATCCCGAATCGCGAAACCATGATGGGATTTATTTAAGCGCTAATCACTTGTTTTAACCCTTTAATTGATCACGATCATGGGTTAGTCTTTACTTTTCATGGATTGGAATATCGAGACTCCGACGATTCTTTAACGCATGAAATCCCGAATCGCAATGGGATTTATTATCATTAAACCTTCTTACTTCTTAATAAACATAGAATTAGCTTTTAATAATTTCTTGACTTCGAGAATCAGGGTTTTAAGGAGACTCAAAGTTGACTCTTTGATTTCCCGAATTGCGACTGATTAATGATTTGTTAAGTATGTTTTTGAAACTTAATTAATCATGATTAAAAGGTATTTTGTGAAAAGCGCGTCGGGACATTTGAAATGTTGTTTAAGTTGAGATGGACGAAAAAGAACATGTGAAAGGCTTAGAAAGTCGTTAACATTTTTAATTATTACTTTAAAATCGATTCAATTCCTTTTAAACAATCACTTTTTCGAGACTTCGGTACCGAGACTTTGAAGTTGCTATTAAAAAACATACTTCATGAATAACCGAACCCCGAAACCTGAAAATCCCGAAAGACCTTTTGACTCCTTTTTAGAACTAAGGGCAACTCCGTAACCAGAGAAAAATGGAGATTTGGATTTAGAGAAGAAAAATAAACTTTGTTTCAACAGGCCTAAACATGGGTAAATCCATGGGACGACATCCCATTCCCGTTACATTATCCCAAAAACCCAAAAAGGACGCAAAAGTGGTCCGAGATCCCGTGATCTCTGCTTCTTCTTGCGCTCCTCCTTCGACAGGCTGTTGAAGTCCCAAAATAGGTCACTATGACTAAGAATCTCCCAAAACTTGGNTGACTCATGTCGAGTCACTCTGATTTGACCAGTTCTGCTTCGAAGACCTCAAGCTTGGCTCGAGCTACTTCGACCTGCTACTGTGCTACAACCTCTTGCTCGGTGATATCTTGGATCACTGTGTCGTTCACGGGCCCTTCTAGGCACTATTCTGCTACAATGAAAACTTGTTCTATCTCTTCTCCTTAGCTTCCATACTCTGTGAATAACTGGCATGCCTTATCTTGTACTGGTTGAAGTCGTTGAGTAACTTCCATCAGTCTGCTTTGAATAATATGGATCTGCTGCTGGGCGGTGCGTTGCTCATGAGACCGCTTCATTCTTTCTATGACTGCCAGGGATTTCAACTACACTTGTAGTATGTCTGCGTGTTGTTTTGCTTCCTTGAGCTGCGACTCCAATGCTTGTAACTCTGGGTTCTTGGTGAGGTTCTGATATGTCTGGGCACTCCGGTTACTCAACTGCTTGCATTCCAAGGCAAGAGATTTTAATCTGTTAACTTCACTGCGGGAAGTTGCTTCCCGTTGGTCTCTTACATCTTGAGGGGTCTCAGGCATAATGCAGAGTTCCAATTCTGTTATGCGCTGTTGGAGCTGTTGGATTACCTCTTCAAGTTGTGCCACCTGCTGTGGAACTTGTTCTTCGAAATTTACTTCAACGACTATCACAGAGAGAAGTGCTTTGTGAACCATTTCCTTTACTTCGAGTTGCTCGACGAGCAATTGTTCCTTGCTTTGCTGTAACTGTGCTTTTTCTTCATCCCACTTCGCTTCCAGAGCAAGATTTTTCCATTCTACAACACTGCATTTCTCCTCAAGGTATTTATATACTTGCGCTAAATCCTGGGTGTCTTGTGCTGTCTCCTCCTGAGCTCGTTGAAGGTGAGCTTTGACTATATCAGCGATGCGGTGTAGTTGAGCTGGCTCATCACCTAGTTCTGATGTTCCTGCTGACATAGGCATGGTAGAAATTGCGTGGGTGGACTGTAATGCCTACTGCACCCCTTGGAGCTCATCATTAATCCGACTGAACACCTCCTCCTGTTTAGATTCTTGCTTCTCTGCTATCTCCAACGAAGCATTGTTCAATGCTGCGACGATGAATTCGAAGTCGTCTGAGGTGAGGGTGGTCTCAAATTTGTTCCTGGTTGCTTTCACTTTCTTCCAGGATGAGGGTTTCACTGGGGAAACCTTCCTTTTCTTTGAGGGGTCCTCCTCGTCTCTAGGCGGTGTAACATCGCCTTTCTTCTGTTGAACTTCTGCGCCATCTATCTCTCCTCCATCTCCTCCTTTCTCCATTGAGATGGAAGCGGTCTTCACAGATGCGCTGTCTAAATCATGGACCTCTTCGATCTTCTTTATATTGCTAGGTCCGGCTATATCATGTGTTTCTTCTGGACTGTCTAAGTTAGACATATCTGCAAGGTCTGCTGGAACAAGGAGGTATGCCGACCATTCCTTGGTAATTTCTTCCAAGTCATCCTCTGTCAGCTTGTAGTATGATTACAACTGTTGTTTATGTCCATCTGCGTGCACTGTGATGTAAGTAAAACGACGGTCTGCGCAGAATTTCATTAAGGGTTGAAACCCGTGGAGGGTATTCGGGTTCATACGAGGCTCGGAATGGATGGCTACCTTCAACTGGTTGTAATACGTATGGAACAGGACATTTGACTGCCACTATTTATTCATGTCGTTCAAGTACCACAGTGTACTGGACTTCACGGCCAGAGGTTCAAACGGGTCGATGTCCAGGAAGGTTGCACCTTCCAACATCTCCCATGCAATGAAAGTGATCAGGATCAATAGCCAACTAAAGTGAAATTCATATCCTTGATCTTGAGCTTTTCTAGAGTCCAATTCCAACTAGTTCACCAGGTACTGCGCCCAATTCATCTGAAGTCCTTCTGCGCACTTCCCTGCGAGGTCGTCTACGAAACCAGTGACTTGGGTGGGTCGATTCTTTCACACCAACTTTCCTGCAATAAATTGGTAGGTGAGGCACACTACACTGCTCTGGATAGAAGATACCTTGTAGCCTCGCATGCCCTTCTCGACATCTCCGTAGGTGTGTTTAATCTTCTGCGCAAGAGCGCGATCCATGGCTTTTCCCAGGTAAAACTCTCGTGGGTCAGGGCCTTGCATGATTAGCCCTGTGATTCGATTGATCAATGTCAGATCCACTATGATATGATGGTTTAACCATAAGTATCCACCATGGTAATAGGACAACAGTAGCTTGACGCATGCGTTCACTTCTTGGTGCCTTCCAAAGTGCGGGATCTTCATGATGTTGAGCAGTGTGGACTGCGCGAGGTTATGGGTCCATGATTGAGGAATTATCTTTTAATTCTTTCCTTTTGTTCTGGTCAGATACTTATGTGGGGCGAGTATGCTATAGACCTTCCTGTCGCTGAGGTTGAAGTCACTAAGCTTCAACGTTGCAATTTTTTCCTAGTCGGCGCGAACTGCACGTATCCCCTTCAAGAGGTACACAATGACCAAGGCGTACTCAAAATATATGGGCACACTGTCTTGATTGATTGCGCGGCTCAGAGGTGGTAGATAGGTGGGTATTATACTCATGATTAACTTTTCATTCGCGAGATCATCCCTATGCCTAGTTCGCTTTTCATCTACTGGCCGGGATGGACCGACTCGAGTAGTGGATGGAGAGGCTGGCAGTCCTCTCGTCAAATATTCTTGTACACTTGTAGACACTCCTCTCTCCGACATGACTCTTTCAGTCCTTAAGTCGAGGAGAACTTCTGTTACTGATTCTTCAACTACAGTGAGATCGTCGGACATACGCGCTCGAGATTAAAATTATCGGGGTCACGATGAACTTAGATATGGCACTAGAACAAAAAATAATAGCACAATGATCACTGTATAGAATTCGCTTAGTCTGCGGGCTTCAAATTCTCAATTAGCAAAAGTTTTCTCCGTGCATGGCGCGACGAGATAAGTAAGAAACTCAACAATGGTTCGCTTGTAACGGGTATGAAGCCTCATTAACTCTTGTTCGATCCATTATGGCACGGTCTAATGGTCTGATGACTAACCTTTATTGCCTTTTTCCCTGTTTGTAGTGTCGTTCGAATGGTTATAATATCCCCAACAACTATATTTCTTCGCCATGGCGAAGTGCCATGTGTTGCTATTCTTATATCTCGATGAAGCTCCAATTCTGTAAATTTTTTGTCTGTGAAGTTCCCTCTAGAATATTCTGTAACTTTTCAATTTTAGCTCTCTTCTTACTTAGATTTCTAGCCTTATTTCCAGTGAGCTTCATCTCGGTAGTTTGTTTTCCATTCTGATTCTTATCTTTTGTGGTCTTAGTTACTTCACATTGTTGATATTCTCTCCTAGGACTCAGGGGTAACACTTCTTCTTTATCCGAGATAGGTACTTCAGTCTCATGTGAGTCTTCTAATGTTCTTGCAACTTCGATATCTAGGTTTCTAGTGTTAAATAGATCGATATGCTCTCATGTTATTCAATCAAGTGTGTGATCCTTCTGGTCATGAAATATTTTAACTGTTGTTTCTTCTGCTCCAAGAATTATTCTTCTTTCTTTCGTCTGGATTGATCTCTGTCAATCCAAGGTTTTCCTATTAACATGGTAAATGGGGTGTGGTCTTGAACAAATTTAATAATATCAAAATCTTCCTCTGTCGAATTTCCATTGACAATCATAGGTATTTGGGCAAGCCTTCCACATAGGTTTACCAGTTTTCCTCTAAATAACCCTATTCCTCCTAATGAGAGAGTCATAGTAGGCCTCCCTATAGCTTTCCAAGTTCTCTTGGTCATGATATTCACCTGTGTTTCCTCATACAAAACAAAGTCAATGTCGAAGTCTCCTATTATTGCTTCAAGGCATTCATTTCCTTTGAAGATATCTGATAATCTAACATGTCGGTGGTTATTCAGGGTTTCTTTCATCTGTAGCAATGCTTGCTCGGATCATTTCTGGTATTCTTCAATAATCTCAGTTTCTGGATCTGCCTTAGGGTTCTCTTGATTCAGTTTCATTCTTTCAGGCTTAGCCATTATTCTAGGGCAATCCAATACTTCATGGTCTAGAGCCTTACAACAGAGGCAACTAGGTCTTCCACTAAGGCATTCCTTAGCCAGATGTCCCGGTCTTATGCAACTGTAACAGAGGGTTAATCCTCTCTTTCTTTTAAATGATCCCCAACCTCTTCTGTACTGCGCACTAGGATCATATGAGCTAACCTACAATAAATTATTTCTAGGATCCTGCATCCATTTGTTAGTCCAAACATTCTTTCTATGCATAGGTATAACATATCTTTCACTATTCTTATCAGATCTACTCATATCAAACCTTTTTTCATCTATTAATACCCTAGTTTTCAAGCTAGGACAGATACTATCAATCATACCTAGATCCATACTCTAGAAACACAAAATTCTACTTATCTTACTTCTATAGAGCACCAAGCTTCCAGATCTAAAACTTTTAACTATTCTTACCTTTATCAGAGCACAAAGCTTACATATATTACCTCTTTTAATAAAAAATTCTCACTTTTACCTTTTTTAGAGCACAAAGCTTTTGGATCTTGCTTCTTTTCTTCAGATTCGACCTCCTTTCTTCAGATCGAGTTTCCTTCTTTAGCACATAGCTTTATAAATCGAGTAGGACACTGCGCACTAGGGCACAAATCTATGCATAGAGCTTTCACAATCCCCAATCGAATTTTTGCACAAAGCTTCTTCTTCCTTAGTTCCCAACAATCATAGTTTCAGGTCCCGACAACGAAGCCATTTTTTGGCATAAGGGCAAACCCAGGGTTCAATGCTACAACAATGCACCAACAAAGCCCTAACTATTGGCCCTTTCAGCAACACCTGCAAAGCAGATGAAGTCTCACCCGAGGTAGAGGCAGGGGTGGTTGCAATACTCAGGTGTTTTCAACCTTAGCTGGGACACAGATCTGTGATTGTACTACTTAATAAAGCACTCAACACCTCCAGTTCCTCAATATGCAAGCAATATCAACTTCACTAATAAAACAGGGCTTCACAACATTCACACTGATATAATGTTCTTAAGCACTTAGCATCAATAGATAGGTCATATCTAGAAGATCAAACACTCAACACATTCATATAGATCAGATCTAACATTCTTATACATCATTAGCACTAAGCATAAGCAGATCTATCTAATCATCTTAAATCACTTAGCAAAAGAAGACATAGACACATTAAGACAAGCACAAAGCAAGACAACACAATGTTTACGTGGTTCACCCCCCACCTTGAGGCTACATCCACCAACGCTTCTCCTTTATTGTCTTCAGTCAATCGGTTACTAGCACAGAGCCATCAAAACCCTTACTTCACACAGGACAAAACATCTACGCAACTCACTAGATCCTTCTTCCTTGCATTACAACACAAAGCATTCCACTATCTATTACAACCACTTGCACTTAGCTCTGCAAGTCTCTCATAGTCATGCACCAAGCACTTACAAAACCCTACTTGCACTTAGCATACATCACATAGATGCTGATTCAAATCTGGCTCACATTACCTATACTTCTATTTATATATACAAAATAGGCCTAAACATGGGTAAACCCATGTGCTAACATCCCATTCTCGTTACATTATCCCAAAAACCCAAAAAGGACCCAAAAGTGGGCCAAGATCCTGTGATCTCCGCTTCGTCTTGCGTTCCTCCTTCAACAGGCTTTCAAAGTCCCAAAATAGGTCACTATGACCAAGAATCTCCCAAAACTTGGTCAAGCGCTAACACCATCCATCAAAAAAGCGAGGTTTGTTCTCATTTTTGTTGATGATTTCTCACGTTTTACATGGATCTACTTTCTCAGGCAAAAATCCGAGGTGTTTCAACACCTCAAAGATTTCAAAGACCTGGTGGAGACACAATCCGAAAATAAGATCAAAGTCTTCTGAACTGAAAACGGGGGAGAGTATGTCAATCATGAGATCCATGATCTTTTCCATGAGGCAGGGATGTAGTTGCAACACACAGTTCCCTATACTCCGCAACAAAACAGAGTTGTTGAGCGGAAAACAAATCCCTAAAGGAGATGGCATCTTGCATGCTGCATCGAAAGTCACTACCACAAAGACTATGGGATGAAGCACTTAATTGTGCAAAATAAATCCAAAACATATCTCCCCATAGATATTTCAAGGATAAGACCCCTTACGAGGCTTGAAGCGGCCTCAAACCGAAAGTGACCCACTTTCACATTTTCGGTTCATGTGCATGGGCCCAGATTCCCTCTGAAAAGAGGAAGGCACTTGATCCATAGAGAAATGAGTGTATTTTTGTTGGATACCCTGATGGTGTGAAGGGATATAGGATTATTGATCTTTCCTCGGACTGGCTCATCGTTGAGCGTAGTGTCAAATTCGAGGAAAGTGTCTCGCACATACCTCAATAGTCGCATGCAGAAACCTTCATTCTTCCACCTGTCCGAGATGATGAGCATGCACATGCCAAATATTATTCAGACGAGAGTTCTAATTAATAGGACTCAAATGATTCAGATTCAGAGTCAGTACAGTAAGATGCACAGTTAAAGCATCTAGGTGCAGTGGTAGAGCCAGAGCAGAGGGACAAGTGGGCACAAACTACTCTTCAAAATGCAGGGGATCTTGTTGGTGATCCAACCAATACTAGGAGGACTCAATCTGATTTTGAGGAGCCTCATGTTGCACTTACTACCACTGAACCATTTCCCTTTGTGCATCTTTTCTTGGTTCATTCTTTAGATCCACAGTCTTATGGCGAGGCTGTTGGAAATCCCTTTTAGGAATATGCCATGCAGTAGGAGTACAACTCCCTCCTTGAGAACCAGACTTGGGATCTGGTTCCCCTTCCTTATGGAAGGAAACTTGTTAGATGTAGATGGGTCTACAGGACCAAGAGCATAGCATATGGACAGATTAGCATATACAAATCTAGGCTTGTTGCCAAAGTCTTTCAACAAGTGCATGGCATTGACTATGATGAGACCTTCGTTCCAGTAGCAAAGATGGATTCCATACGATTACCACTTGCCATTGCAACAACCAAGGGATATGATGTCCCTCATATGGATGTGAAGAATGCATTTCTTCACGGTGATCTCTCTGAGGAGATCTATATGGAGTAGCCCCAGGGATTTATGCAGGACTCATCTTTGGTCTGTCGACTAAATAAGTCTCTTGATGGCCTCAAGAAGTCTTTCAGGGCATGGTATGCCAATATGGACTCCTACATGTTGTCACAGAACTTTGTACGTTGTAAATCAGATCCAAATGTCTACATGCTCAGGATGACTGATTCACTTCTACTCTTAGTTATGTACATTGATGATTTGATGATCACCGGTTGCTCAACTTCAACGATTGCTGCAGTCAAGGAGATTTTACATGAAAAGATTTTTATGACGGACATGAGTTTTCTACACTTATTCCTTGGACTTGAGATCAGTTAGGATGCATTAGGCATCAAACTGTCTCAGGCCAAGTATGCATGGGATCTCCTTGAGATATTTCACATGACAAACTACAAGTCTGCTCCGACTCCTTTCCTATCAGGATTCAAACTTCAGGATGGTGGGGAGAGTCCACTGGTTGACAACACACTGTATAAACAACTAGTGGGGAGCTTGTTGTATCTCACACACTCCAGACCAAACCTCTCCTATGTAGTTGGCGCAGTTTCCAGGTTCATGCAAGAGCCACATGAGCTACATTGGAAGGCTTCAAAGCGTATCCTTTGATACGTACAAGGCACCATCGCCTTTGGGATTAATTATGCAATAGACTCTACATTAGATCTCATCAGGTTTACTAATTCTGACTGGGATGGTGATAACACTGATCGCAAGTCCACATTTGGTTACTCACTCAGTCTTGGTTCTAGGCCTATCTGTTGGTCGAGCAAGAAGCAATCTTCCATTTCTCTATATTTAGTAGAGGCAAAGTACAAAGGGGTAGTTAACATAACCATTCAGACTATGTGGCTACAACATTTTCTCATTGAGTTGTGCATTCAGTTTCATCAGTTGATCGTCATCTGGTGTGACAACCAGAGCACTCTGAAGTTCTGCAGAGATCCAGTTCAGAGGCAGCGGATGAAGCACATCGATATCCACATGCACTACATCCGAGACTTAGTACATGAGGGGATCATCGACCTATAGTTCTGTCCTTCAACAGAACAAACAGAATAAATCTTCACCAAGACTTTCACTGAGTATAAGTTCCATTCTCTACGAAGTCGTCTTGGAGTGAAGGACATAGTTTCCTAACAATTGTAGTTCTTATTTTTACATAC
>JASDQU010257326.1:5164-15880 GCA_032191745.1 Picea mariana
GAACACTATGTTCAGACTTGAGGGACAAAGGGATGGAGACTCAATATGAAGTAATTTCTCTAGAGTAACTTTGCTCTCAAAGTTGAATGCTTTCTCCTCTTTTTCCATAGTTAGAAATTGTGCTCTTATAGCCTCTAGAATGCAACTAAAATGCCGAGTCAGAACATTTCCAGTATATGGAAGGCCAATGATCAGATATATTTTGTCGTGACATGGAAACCCGAACTCATGTTTTATTTTCTGGCACAAATCCTGATGTGCGCGAGCTGTAGTGGAGAAGCAAGTGTATGTGCATCTTGTATAACTGATAGGGAGCGTATATGTGGGAAAATGTATGTTTTTTAGCTATGGATTCATCAAAAAGGGATGAAAAGTCTGCATAGGGAAATGGAAAAAGTCCCTCTGTGCAAGATAGTAATGGTGAGGAAAATCTTGTTATAACAGATGCCCCCTAATGTGTGAGATCAGAGGAGTATCTGCGATGATCGAAATACATTATAAATAACCCAAAAGTGGAGTGGTAGAGAACCAGATGGACGAACTCAATTGCTGATTACATTATGTACTAACTTTGCATACATGGCTACCAAGAATACAATGCAGTTCTATGTGGAAAATATACCAAACACATGTTCATGGCCATGAATAGGCAAATACAAATGCGGTTGTATGCCAAAATCTGGCATAGTCACAAACAAGGCATGGTGAAACCAGTCTCAAAAATCAATCTGAAGATATATGTATACCATGGAGTACAATCTGATCTCCCATGATCACTGAAGCCAAATAGGTACTGGTCCAATGAAATGGAAGCAACAGCTCAGGAAAGCTACAGCCACATAGTGATGTCTTCAAGTATTCTACACTATCTACCAATGGTGCAAGTCTACATCATATGAATAAATGAGTTGATTTCGAACACGATGAGACATTGTTTGATTGCCAGTCATTGAAGTATATGTTACGCCTCAAAATTACTCACTTCAATAGTGTCACAGGTGTCATCATTACAAGTGTTGTAAGTGTCGCATCTTGTCTGCAAGTGTCACATCTTGACCACAAGTGTTGCAAGTGTCACAAACATCATACTGCCATCTTGCCTATGTCGTGCCTCCAACGTCATCATAAAAACACTTAAGACACGTCAAAGACTAGTTTTGAAGAAGAGAAATCAGTTGACAGGGAGTACAAACCTTTCTCCACTGAAAGAACCACTACAAAATGGGTTTTGGAGAGGAGTGCTCCCCTACCCACTATCAGGGAGTGCTAGTGCTCCCTGAGCCTCTTTGGGGGAGTGTTTGAGCACTCTGTGCACCCTTTTGGGGGAGCACTACCCTTTTTTGAGAAAGTTTTGGGTTTGTTGAGACAAATCAGGGAAGAATCCCTCATTTATTGGAGGTGGATGGATTCGAATAGATGGTCAAGGCATGATCTTAGGGAAGATCCTCAACTGAAGGAGAGGAATCCTCAACTTATCCCAAAGATATCTCAAGTGGTTGGACCTCTCCAAGGTTATATAAGGGGGCCTTCTCATGGTGAAAGGTACATGAAAAAGATTGGAGGTATGAATCCTATGATCTCATAGGCAATATACAAAAAACAGTGGAGACCACTTGAGCAAAGGGGTTGGATAAGGTGAACTGGAAGAAGTTGTTGCACCTTCATCAAAGGATTGTAAGTACTTGTACTTCTTCTCATTAATAATCAATGCTTGGCCTGTTTCTTTCAAACTGATGCTTGTTCCACATGAGTTTGTCTGCATTAGATTGATCTATATTTGAGCTAATCTTAGTAGAGTAGGAAGTCCATTTTATCTTTGTTTATTCTATAGGACCTATTAGGGAGCTAAGGATCGAAGCTTAGCCTGGACTTTGCAGGGACAAACATCATTAATAAGGTACATATCTTTCTTCTTCTCCTTCATATGTTAGCTTCATTAGATCTAAAAGTATGTCAGTGTCCATGTTAAGAAAATTTTTTGTCTTGGCCTTAGAAGTTTAGAGACCAAGAGGGAATCCACTTGTCTGCAAGGGGATTCATCTGTAATAGTATACCGTTAACAAACACAAGACAACCTACCAATAATGAAAGTAGGTATCAAGGCACCGAGTACATCTCTACAAATATGAATAAAGGAGTTGGTGTCGAACACTTGAGATATCCATTGATCAGGAGACATTGGTGTATTCCCATCTATCAATGGCGAGAGAGCTTGCCACTAATGACTGCAAGCCTCAAGGTACTCATAAAACTCTAGGTCCCATATCCAGAATAAATGAGTTGAATTCGATGGAAAGAGACCCACTGAAAGGAGAGCATTGAATCATCTCTCATCAATCAGCACAAGGAACAAAGTAGGAGCTTCATGATTTGGTGGAGATCAAACGAAGAACATGTTCATGAACCAACGACCCTGTGTTTCTTTTGCGTGTGAAAAATGAAAGAGATACACAAAAACGACCCTCTAATCAGTATCCAATGATGAAAAAATGTTGACAAAGGCGAGGAAACCACCAATAAAACTAATGGAATCCAAGACACTAAATGAATCCCAAAGTGTGAATAGATGTCTTTCCGTCAAACATAAGGGAAACCACCTAGTCCACGACCAATGATGAAATGTTGATTGTTGTGTTCAAGGTGACCTTCCAATGATGAAAGTAGGGCCAGGGTGCATGATAAGACCAAAGTATCATGTGATTCTGAGACAAACTGAGGGTATGGACAACATGCAAAGTCAAGATTTATGAGGAGTGGCTGACATAGGTTGATAGACTTCCTTTGACCAAGAGCATGAGACATATGGTGGACTCCAGAAGCATGGACTTAAAGATGTGACAATTAGATGAAGGAGGCATCAATAACATTCTCTATAGGTATTGGAAGAGTAACTAGTCGGTAGAGAAAACTCTGTAGCGAGATCAACTTCCTAAGGCCATGCTAAACCCAAAATTATGATGACACAAGGACTCAATAACTTTGTGTTATGTTCAAAGGTGACAGGACTACTGACAATTATAATATAGTATTCCCTTCCTGCTCGTCATTTTTTGTTTTTTCATAACAAATGAATGTGATGATACAGAGGAGGGAACGAGTGTTGCAAGTAAGCAAAACTAGTTCCAGCAGTGGAACGTACCTATGCTCAATGCAAGAAAATACATGCAGGAGATGGAAACTAGGGGTGATGTTCCCTCCAGGGTATAGGGTGTCAAATTGCGAAGGATAAAAACAAGGCTCTGCTTGGTTGAGGATGAAAACTTCTTAGGCAACAATTTATAACACAAAGAGAGAACTGGCTAAAGGCTCAATACAACAAGCGAGGGCATGAGATGCAATCACAACTTAACACTAAAAAATGTCCTTTTTATATATTTTAGTCTACTTGGTGTGAAAAAGGGGTAAACTTGTGCCAAATAAACATCTTTTCAAATCCAATTTACGAGTGTGAAAAAGACAAGTTCACTTGGCAATCTTTTCTATTTTTGATAGCGAGATGGAAAAGAGATTAACTAGGAATCATGATCTTTCAAATCCAATTTTAACAAGTGTTAAAGGGACAAATCACTCGGCGATATTTTCAGTTTTTGGACGAGTCGGAAAATATCTTAACTAAGATTCATTATTGGGAGTCCGTGGGTAATAAGGCCACGAATGCATGAATGAGAAATGAGGCTCATTGTAAAGTCACGTATTGAATTATAATGAAATCCCGGTCCTAAGAAACAAAACTCAGCATGGGAACCAAATGAAAAAGAGGTTCTAACTAGGATACCCATGTTTGGTAAGTCTCTACCATTTATTAACGATGTTATTAATAGCAAATGGAGGTTTATGCATCGCAATACATGGGTTCATACCTAAGGCGTAAAAAGCGATAGTCGAAGGATAATGCAAAAAAATGCATGATGGAGTAGATTCCTAAAATTGAGTTGAAACTACAAAACTCATCTTAAAACCATTCTTGAATTAGTCCATTAGAAAAAACAATAGCATAAAACTATATCAAGTGGGTAAAAAATGGCTTATAAATAGTAATAAAATCAAAATTTACTATATCATTTTCATTTTTACCCAAATAGTGAAATTTTGACTAAAACACTTCCAAAAATCAAATGGCAATCATGGGAGCAATAGGCAATGAAATCATGCACCGTCTAGACCAGGTAACTCTTCATCCCATCCTCTTCAAATTCAGTGGTTTACAATTTTGAGTTAGGTTCTATTTTGTTAGTTTTTAAGGGCACAAATTGGTTTTTTCGATATACGCAGGTTTCTCTAAATAGGTCACGTATACGACTAGTTATACACCCTTGTGTGAACACAAGGGGTGTATATTAGGCCCTACCCATGATTGTTTGTAAATAAAACGTGTATACGTACGCAAATGGAAAAAAAAGATGTTTCTAACTCAAAAATGATTTTGTTTTTTGCAGGATGGTGTTGGAATGGAGAGAGAGAGAGAGAGCATGAGGAGGTAGATGCAACAGTGGATCGAGATCCGGTGTCTCGAGTGGATTTAAAAAGATGTGGTTTATACAAGTTTTGGGCTCTCAAAGGAATGAGGGCCCAAGTGAGGTTGTTGAAAATGCTGGTGGGCTATTGGGATCCCGATAGCGAGAGCTTTATCCTTGATGGACAACCATTAAGGATCGAAGTAGAGGACATCTACTTCTTGACTAGAATTTCACACTGAGGAGAGGTTGTGGACCTCAAGTCACATGGGGTAGGGAGTGGGATGAAGGTCGAAGAATACATCGAGGCCCACTGTGTTGCAGGGACTCCCATGGTAAGAAGTCAAATCCCTATCCAGGCTATAGGTAACCTGATCCTGAAGATTATTGTGCTCATGCTTACCAAGATCATAGGATCAGCTTCGTTACATCAAGCATCGAGACCACTTATGTTTTACCCACTGGATTGTGCGAGACCCACCATCTACGATTGGTGTACCTCACTGCTGACCAACATGAAAGGTCAATTGACATAGTGCAAGCAGGGGGGGAAGCAAAACTTCAGGTTTGCCTCTATCCTTTGCAGCTTCTTTTTCAAGCGAGTCCTAGGTCTAGGACCTAGAGTGGATATCATTCCTAGAGGACCACGTGATCCAACAATGGCGCGATGGATCGAGGTCATGAGACGGCAGGGGGGAGGTAGGGTGGTGACACCCTATAATGATGATTTTTTCTTCCATTGGCAAGGACAAATCATAGCTCTGGATGACTATCCCTATGTGGGAATCGATTTCAAAGGAGATCCTGATATGTCGCTTCCACCAGGAGCCGCCTATGGTGCCATAGGTAAAGAGTTTTTATATATTTCATTTTTTTTTATTTTTGTATTGAAGAGAACAAAAATATTTTTGGATGGTGTTTTAAATACTAACTCAATATTTGTGTGATTGCAGATGTGGGTCCGCATTGACTAGAGGGATTCCTATGACATAGGTGGAGGCATTGGGGAGATGAGGGAGTGGGAGGAGAAGCGGAGAGAGTCCTATAGAATGTGCAGGGTAACCTGTCTCATCTGACACAGAGGATTCCTATGGTTTAGGTGGAGCATCTACCTGAAGCCATGCAGCGGCAGGTTGTCGGTGTACCTAGAGCATGGGTACGAATCTTCCAGCATCTTGCAAATGCCATGGTTTTCTATCATGATACACATCTGACGCCACATGTGTAGATGTCATGGGACATGTATATCGGTTGTATATGTATTTTGAGGGTTTTAGCCCCAATTTTGTAATATAAACACTATATTTTTTGGAAATATATAAAGAGGGATCTTCAGCTTTACTCATATCTTACAATGTGTAAATTGATTTAATGGTCTTCTTTGATTTATTAATGTGACAAATGCCAATCTAAAACATAATTAGCGTAGGCATTGGATACATGATTAGAACTTCTAGGAATGTGAAAGTATGTAGTAAAATCAAATTGTCATTCTAAAAGACGTACTCGTAGGAATCGATGGAGTAACATCAGATCATGCACACGGTAACAACCGTTCAACTGACATACGACTAACTGAGAATCTAGGCGAGCCTCTAGAGAGAGAATACCATGTGAGATAGCATCACGCAAAAGTTCTATAACGATGCTATATTCAGCCACATTGTTCATGGATGGCCCTAGGCATACGCCACCTGAAGACACCAGTAGACCCTCCGGTGAGTAAATCACCTAAGCGGAAGAAACCAAGTTTTGTGTATGACGAATGGATCCATCTACGAATCCTAGGTAGATCGAATACTCTGTTGACATCTACCAACCAAAAGGGAAAACTCAATAAGCAAGCCAAAGACAAAAATAAAAAATATGTATATACACTAAATTTACATTAGTATACAAAGGGTTTCGCTCAAGCCCAGGGCTCAAGCATAGTACCTTTTGAAGTAGAGCCCATTTCTGGGCTCAGCCAATTTCTTCCCTTCATAATATTCCAATTTGTAGGCTCCTTTTTCTAGAACACGTCACACGATATAAGGACCATGCCACATGGGTTTAAACTTACCTGCCCCTAGTGGTTATTTGGCTTGGTCATACAAGAGGACCAAGTCACCCTTAGTATACAACCGTGGGCAGATAGACTTGTCGTACTGAACCTTGACACGTTTTTTGTTTTCCTCGATAGCCATAAAGGTGTCTCGACATTGCTCATCAAGACTCTCTAGGTGCACCAGATGTCGCTCTAAATCTGAAGTGTCAGGTAGGATCTCGACTGGCAATTTGAGAGAATGGATTTCAAATTCAATAGGAATTATCGACTCCACACTGTGCACTAACTGAAAAGGGGAAAAATCAGTGGCAGTGTTAACCAAGGTTCGGTATGCCCAAAGCGTGGGATATAACATGATGTACTAATTGGAATTACTCTGAATGATAGGCTTTTGCAAGATGGTCTTCAGAGAATTGTTGGCGACCTCTACTTGCCCATTTTCCTGGGGGTAATAAGGAGATGAGGGACCATGTTTAAACCCCAGATTAGACATTAGTTCTACCATCATTTCATTCTAAAAGTGACTGCCATGATCTGTGACAATCTCACTTGGGATATCGAATCGGGCAATATTTTGGTTGAACATGAAGAAGGTTGCAGTCTTCCCATCGGATTTTATAGTAGGCATGGCTTCGGCCCACTTGGTAAAGTAATCAAAATCCATGATGATGTGTTGATGCCCCCCAACTGAAGTAGGGCTGCAATCGACAAAGTCTACCCCACACTTGCTGAAGGGACCGACAGTAATGACTGGGTGTGTTGGCATGTTTTCAGGCAGATGAGCTTGTCATTGATGGAAAGATCAGAGTATTCAGCGATGGAAAAACAGGGACAACGTAAGCTCAGAAGAGATAGTGCAGAGGTGCACGAAGAGTGAAAGAGTGTGCTTGTTTATTTGATGGCAAACAGGCAAGCAAGGAAGATCACCAGTGCAGGGATAATTGCATGGAAAGATCAGAAGCGCAAACTCCATTTCAGAGTTTCAGATACCGAGCATTGGAGGAGTCAAGGAAGCAACTCATGACAAGAATGTCGAAACGGCGAAATGTAAAACGCTGGAATACATTGATCTGACTCCATTTTGGATTTTCAGATACCAGGAGATTGAGAAGTCAAGAGTCGTGACTCTTCAACACAGGAGTCCTGGAGTTGAGAAATTTGGAATCCCAAAATCCCAAAATAGGCACATAAATAAAGAGTTTCGCAGACCGGGAAATAACTCCATTTCAGAGTTTCGGATACTGGGAGTTGGAAGAGTCAAGACTCTTCATCATCAGGAGTCCCGAAATCATGAAATGTGAAACGTCAAAATCCCGGAAGAAGGAGGACAGTTTTGGATACTGGGAGTTGGAAGAGTCAATACTCCTCATCATCAAGAGTCCCAGAATCACGAAATGCGAAACGCTAAAATCCTGAAAGCAGGAGGACAGTTTCGGATACCGGGAGTTGGAAGAGTCAAGACTCTTCATCATCAGGAGTCTTGGAATTGTGAAATGCAAAACGCCAAAATCCAAAAAGCAGAAAGACAGTTTCGGATACCGGGAAATGGAGGAATCAAGACTCGAGACTCTTCATCATAGGAGTCCCCAAGTGTCGAAACGCAAAATTGGGAAATGCATTTTTTGAATAAGGTTGTAGTCATAGCCAGTGGTCACATCTTTGAAGAGCTATAGAGAAGAGGTCGAAGAGTTAAGCTTATTTTTCGGAGTTTCAAGGATTGCAACTTGGAGAGTCGAGATGCCTCGCAACAGGAATCCATGACATGCGAAATCACGAAATGTCGAAATATGAAATGCCGAAATGATCGAAGCTAGTCCAGCTAAGCTCCTTTTTCAGAGCTTCAGAGATCACGACTTGAATATTCAAGATGCCTCACAACAGGATTTTCGAAATGTCGATATGCGAAACACATTTTGGCTCAGCCTGTGGTCATAGCCATTGGACACATTGGGGGAATATGGAGGAAGGAGCTAGTGCAACCAAGCACAATTTCAGAGTTTCGGGGATCAGTACGTGAAGCGTAAAGAAACCTTAACCAGAGGAATCTTGAAATGTTGAAATGTGAAATGGTGAATTAAACACAAAACCCTACGAACTCCATCCAATGGTGCAAGTAAACGTGAATATGATTGGAGGGCTACTGTTGCACTTCACAGTGTAACTGACTGATGGTTTCTACCAGAGGACTTGAAGAGGCCTTAGGATGATCGCCAGAGAAGATGAAGAGGCTCGAGGCGTATTCAAGTGATTAAATACTATTCTTATAGGTGATTGACAGATGGATGGGTGTTGAAGCCTGTAACTGCAATAGAGAGGATTGGCTCGGCTATGATATAGAAGACGAAGAGTCTCAACTGCTAGACATGCAGAGAAATCTCAACATAACACCCAGTGATGTTGTATGCATGGGTTGAAACACCAAAGAAGCTGAAGAGTTGCAATGATGATTAGGTAGAGTACTTGACATGAGGATTTTGGCAGAGATTGGATGCAGAAGGGGCACATAGACGATAAGAATGGTGAACAAAGAAGAGATCTGGGTTGTTATTGTTGAGCATGATTGAGGTGTGTAGAATGAGGCAAAGTGCAACAGCTAAAATGGACAGAAGAGGAATGGTTCATTGAAGGGACATGGTGCACAAAGAATAAAAGGAAGAAGAACAGAAAGCACAAGCATGTGTGCATGAAGACAATGAGGCTGACAGAGCATAGTAGTGTAGCAGAACAGTGATGACATTGGTAATCCATTGATGAACATTATATCACCGTAATAAGTTTCAGTAGAAAATATTTATATGAAAGGGTGGTAGGGAGGTGCTAGGGAGAATTGTTGTCCTCAGAGGTTCAAGTGGGTGCTTGAACACAGGGATTTGTAGCTTCCATCTAGTTACAGCTAGAGAAACCAGGGTGGCTGAGTGGTGCAAGGGAGAACTGTTGTTCTCTGTTATAACGATTGGTGCCTGTGTGACTAGAAGTTTGTGCTTCCATCCAGTTGATGCTAGAACACTTAGGGATTTTTTGCTTCCTTCTAGTGGGTTCTAGAGAAACCATGGAGTTGGTGCTTCCTTCTAGTGGGTGCTATAGAAACCAGGGAGTCGGTGCTTCCTTCTAGTGGGTGCTAGAGAAAATAGAGAGTTGGTGCTCTCAGCAAGTTTCAGCTTGCAAAACAGAGGTTGTAGCCTCAGAATGAGTTGGAGCTCATATGTATGATAATGTAAAGAATGTAAAGATTACTTATCATATAAAGAAGAAGAGGTTTTTACCCTTTATGGGTTTCCTTAGGAAATATTTTTCTCTGTGTATCTCATATGTGTGAATGATGCTGAATGTACTATTGCTTACTTCCATGCACTATTGTGATTGTCATTGAGTGTTCTGTAAAGAGTCTAAAATAAGTATAATTGTTTAAGAAAGGTTACAACGGATTCACCCCCCCTCTCAGTTGTTCAACAATTGGTATCAGAGCCGAACCCTTTTACCTAAGGGTAGATCCTAGAGCTTAAACATGTCAATCCATGAAGGAAATTCAATCAATAAGGCCCCTCTATTCAACGGAACAAACTTTGCCTTCTGGAAAGTTAGAATGAGAACCTACATAATGTCTTTAGGTGCAGATGTCTAGGATGTCGTAGATATTGGTTATGTAAATCCAGTTGTACTAGCTAATAAGGATGACAAGCTAGAATTTAGCTTCAATGCTAAGGCTATGAATGCTACCTTGAGTGGGCTTGCAAAAGCAGAATTCGTAAAAGTTATGCACCTAGGAATTGCCAAAGAAATGTGGGACAAACTCATTAGCAGCTATGAAGGTAATGAGAAGGTAAAAGACTCCAAGATTCAAACCTATAGAATACAGTTTGAACAGTTGAAGATGAAGGAAGATGAAACTGTTGGAAAATACTTTTTGAGAGTAGAAGAAATGGTAAATGAAATGAAAGCACTTGGTGAAAAAATTGAGGAACCTTCTTTAGTTCAAAAAATCTTGAGATCTCTCTCGGATAGGTTCAACCCGAAGGTCTCTACTATAGAAGAACTTAATGATCTAAAAACCTCAGAGTTTGATCAACTTCTAGGAACATTGACTACATATGAAATGAGAATAGTTAAAGATAACCCCACCTCCAGAGAAGCATCATTTAAAGAAGACAAGAATGAGGATTCTGAGCCCGATGAAATTGAAGCAAAATTTGTGAAGAGACTGAAGAAGGCATCAGG
>JASDQU010257328.1:0-15880 GCA_032191745.1 Picea mariana
AAATTAAGGCCCTCCTGTGACGAGTCTTTTCCTGTCGACTTCAACTCATTATCCAAGAATTAGACTTAGAAACTAATTGGTACCTTGGAACTTGCATGCCTCAATGGCAGGTTTCCTCGCTTTCGACAGTGGGTTTTCATTATCGACCCTTGATCGAAAGATTCTATCAAGTGTTCAACCTCAGCTCATTGATTCATATTCGTTGGATTGTACCAGAGTACCTTGGGAGTCATTGACATTAATGGTGATTTCCCTCGCACTTGTTAATGGTTTCATCAATGACCAGTAATCAAGTGGTTTCTACCATGTTCGACTTCAGCACATGTATTCACATGGTTAGATTCGTACTATAGAGTGGTGGAGATGAAGACCCTGGATCTTTTCTGACAGATTCAGGTTGCGTTGGAGTATATTCAGTGTATTGTTGCATAGATACACATTGTATTTCTGGTGGCTATGTTCAAATTTGAGTCTTTAACACATAGATCCACAGTGTATTTTAGGTGGCTATGTTCAGATTTGAGTCATATGGGCATGGATCCACAGTGTATGTTTGGTGGCCATGACTTGTCTTACTTGACATGGATCTTCACATGTCGGCATTTATGCTTTGAGTCATTTGTATTCTGAGTATTGGAATGCCTACCTCAGTGATGATATATTATTGTACTGTATTTCCTTGTTTGTTGGCAGGTTTCCGACCAACTGTTCCTTGTTCCCTACACACACTCGACAAAGTATTTCAGCTATCACTCTGTTCTAACTTCATACTTTGGGGTGCTCTCTATTACACATTATTTTCATCATCCCTATTACCATTAATGATGTAAACCTATCTGTTTCCTTCAGAGGGGTCAGTGGCCTGAGTTCCTAAAGAGAGAAGGGAGAAGAACTTTTCCTGAGAAAAGAAGTTGCATTTTCCTGTGTAAAAACCTTATAAAAAAGGAAGTTCACAGGCTGCCTATGTATTAGGGTGTGAGAATGCCTGATTCTCATATGTTGCATCATAGCTAGGGTGTGAACAGTTCACAGATTGCACTATAAGCAGGGTGCGAGAATGATTACACGTGGGAAAAATGAGCGTTTTCTCGAATCTTCTAGAAGGAGAAACTTCCATGGTGAGGTGGCATCTGAATGGTTTGGATCTTACTTGCTTTCATGATTTAGTGGGATCATACTAATCTCCTCACCTTATCCTCTTCAACTTATAAAAGGAGAGGAGCTCTTATGGAGAAGGGGTTCTTAAGCTTGTTAGCTTTGGTTGGTTGGTTGGAGTGGCTTTGAGATTTTCTTTTGTCAAGACAGATTGTGAATATTATCAGATCTATGCTCTCAAAATTCTTGGAGTGAAAGTGTGTGGGGAATGAAGGACAGTTGGAAGGGACCTTACGACATCAAAGCCATGGTTGTAATCTCTCTTTCACATTTAATATGATACAATAATATGATTCTTTCTTATAAAGCTTGTTGTGTTTTATTGTATGATTCCTTGATCACATACATAGGTTTATATTGAGTTTATGCTATTACTATCACTTTGGTTGGTTGCATTCTTTTGCAGGTTCATCATTGTATGAGCATTGGAATGGATCTAGGATGGTGATGGTGAGAGGAAGTGACATTTAAATGGTATGTCAACCATCCCTCTTTAGTTAGTAAATTCAATACTTAAAACTTAAGGAAAGCGGCATGTTCTAGTGTGTTTTGTTCTAGATCCAGGTGGATCTAGGGAGATCAGTTAGTGTCTACACCTACCGATTAGTCCGATAACACTCATGAATATCTGTCTCTATGTATATCATATGTGCGATTGATATTTATTATTTTTGTTGTTCATGAATTGCATAATATTGATGATACCTTGGAGAACATTAATAATATTTCAATAGGCATAAAAAAATTTAAACACAGTAACAATTGATTCACCCCCCCCTCTCAGTTGTTTTAGTATTTCCAACATTGCTCGTTCCTTGTACTTGATTATTTTGACATTCAAGCATTGTAAGACTGCAAGAGATTTCATCGGAGGTTCCATGAACTTCTTCACTTGACCTGATATCATGCTTGAAACCTATGAAATATATGTTTCATACACCTAGTCTTTCTTTGCATGTCGCTTAACTATGTCGCGTAGATCGACGAAATCCTCTAGTGGGAAAAACTATGGCAAGTCGGTATTCCTCATTTCCTGATTGATTTTCTCCCACATTTTCTCAAATTCTTCCCATCTCTTCTACATTTTCTGTCAGGGTTCCTAGACCATGCTTACCAACTAGTCAGTTTCCTTCCTTATTCGGGCAATGTAGTTGTCCATCAGTACTCGGATGCCATGCTCTTATGTATCTCAAACCTTCTGCACTTCACTGATGCATTATATCTGTTCTAAGTATTGATGTGCATTATAATACCATCATTGAATGTCTTTACAAGTTTCCAACCCCATGAGGGTATCTTCTTGGAAATCCTCTATCCGAGCGATGAAGAGGTCTCTCTCTCTTATGAATTGCGCATACATCTCTCATAACTCACACTTCAAGAGTACCACTACATGTGTTGAATTTTGGTAATACTCCACTTGATGTCGCAGATGGTCTAGTTCTTTCTTCATGGAGGCTACCTCCCTTTCGTCCCTTTTTTCCCTGTCTAAAGTGGCATCGGTTATGGCCATCCCTACTCCAAATAGCTTATTCATATTAGCATTTTTTGTGTTAAACATCATCTCCTCTGTGGTTATGATAAGTGTGCTATCAAGAGAAAACTTCTTTTTCTTGATTCTTCTCCTCATCAAAACTTTTCTTTTCCTATCACAAGCAATTTCATGTATATCGATGACTTCATCTACTCGTTCATGAATCTGTTGATCTCCCCAAGATAGAGTATTTCCTATGCTTCCCACCGTATAGAGGTGTTCCATAGAAGGTTCTCTATCCCTTTCAAGGGTAGGCACATGACCTCCTTCCTTCTCAAGCAGTGGTTTCTGTGGCAATGTTGTTGCATCAACTTGTTCTGTTCCATGGCTTAGTCCGCTTATTTCTCTAGCAAGGGAATTTCTTGTATGTTCCGGTGACCTAGACTTTTTCTACTCCTTTTCGGATAACAAAGTCTTGGTCCTAGATGGGGAATTAGGAAAAGGATCGAATTTAGATAAGAGTTCGGCTTTTGAGATGTTGATTTCTGGCTCCCCCATTCCTTCTTCTTGTTCACTTGTATCCAAGTCATTCTTAGAACTATCACCTAGAGGCTGTGTTCCCAGCTGATTAGGAAACACAGTGCCAAGAGTGTTTCTAGCCTCATGGTCACCTTCCTGGGGGTTTGGGATCAAAACATCGAAATCTAGAGCATATGTTTCCCCTGATTCCTCCTGCTGTGTGATTGGTATCAAGGTTATGTGCGAAGCTTTTGAGCCTTCCTCATTATCATATAAAGGTGATTAAATCTATGAAGATAGTAGGCATACCTGTCCTACTTGATGCTCTTGCTAACCTTCACTGAGTTGTAGTAGTCACCAATGATCCTTCCTGTGGTGACACAGGGATATGGTTTTCTTTATCAACGGTATCCTCTGGTGGGATTGTCTCTGAGCAATTTATCTCTTCCCGATGATCACTTGTATCAACCTGGGTAATCCTCAAGGGTCGTGTCAAAGGGTTAAGTGGGGGATCTTCCCCTAATATTTTCATAGCTCTTTCAACTTCTTATAGTAACAAAATCCCCCTTCTCCATGCCCCTGTTGCTTCTGCGGCTCTTTTTTCTTCTCTTACCTTGAGGGATTCTTGAGCTATTTGCTATATTGTCTCAACTTGTTCATCCATAATCATTTCTTTGAATTTGGTAATACTAGGGTTAGCCCTTCTATGGAGCATTTCCTCCCAGTACTAGGCACCCTCGGTAAATATCTCATCTTCGAAGCTATCATGAGAATATGGGCAACATGAGGACACCAGGGATGCATGCTAGAGTACCATGCCTTTTGGATCATGATTGTGAAAATGGCCTGTGGAGAAACGATACTCAAACTGACTTAATCCCTCTTGTTTCACATGTGTAGTGTATTTTACCATGTAAAATCCGATATGGAAACCATAGGGTATGAAATCCCTCTTCTTGTATTTTACCAGAGAGGCATTATAGCCTTGCATAATGGTCTAGTAACGAATTTATCCCAAAAGGAGATGGTATGGGACATGAACGGGGAGTAGGTGTGGTGCACAGGTATCCCCGAACACTCTGATATAAGTGTTTGTTTCTTCAAAATACGAGTCATGCACTTTGGAAATCATCTTTTTGGATTCCACTAAAAAGCTTGGGAATTCTTTTCTAAATATAATGAAGTGCACTCGGGCTATGAACTCATTTCATATCAGGGCGTAAAATTTCTTGTACCTATTTTCCCATAGAATGTTAAAATAAACATGCACAGGTAACTCAACAACATTCCAGCTTAAACTCATACCTACAAAAACGTTTCTTGGGAAGATCACATCCAACAGGTATGATGCCATGTGGAAATATGATGTTTCTCCATCCTTTGGTGTCTGGGCATGTAGGATGTTGGTTCTTATCTATTTTTAAATGATGGCTCCCCAATTGAAACTGCTCTTGGATATTTCCACGATATATGCCAAGGTAATCCACGCTTATGCAAAGTTAGAGCAGTATTTTTCCCCATACAATCAGTAGATTAAATACATTAAGTACATATAAGGTTCCCCGAGGTTTACCGTTTTGTACCATTCATTTCTCCTATTTGTGAACTTCTTATCTTCTTTCCACCATGAGGCCAGTAACCTGCTGGTGTCATGGAACTCATAAAATCTAACCACAAATTCTGCATTTAGCCTTTCCTCTGGGTCTTTGATCTTGTAGTATTTTTGGACCTCTACTAGAAGAAATACACCAACACATTCACAATGTTCATTATTGAAAGTGAACTTTTTCACATATGTGTTGTCAATCATCCATACTAGGGTTTCAATGTAGGGAAAAACTAAGGTCCAACAGGCCACCATATGTAGATATGATCGCCTAATTTTTGGGAAAACCTGGTCATCCAATATCCTGACATCCAGGTCGTTGTGAGGTGTAAACTCCAGGTAATATTCCTGGTTGATTTTGTTAAAAATATATCCCTAGTGTGGGAGAATTAATTTATATCCAGTGCTTGCCTCTGTGTCCTCGAACGTTGGAGGTTGGGTGAACTATTTCTTCATGGAAGTTCAGATGACAGATTCTATTTTTGAAGAGAAATCAAGTTCTCTTTTGGAAACGAGTGTCAACCTTTCATTGATCTCCAATTCTTTAACCTTGGGCATTCTTGGTGAGTGTTTGGTTGTCGGATTTCTCAAAGGCATCTTCCTACACAAAAACAGAATAATAAGCTGCAAGACAACTGCGACAAGTGTTATTCGATGAATATCAATTGTAATCAATAAATACCATACTCACCTCTTCCTCATAGGAAATGACCTGGTCTTACTGGTAATTGAAGTGGCACAATGGCCTGTTACCTCTTCAATGCTCTCTCTTTCTCCTTCGTCTTCTCGGGAGATTAGCGATTTGCGAATGGAACACCATGCTTGAGCATAAATCTTATAAATTTAAAACATACCTACCTTGTCACATCAAGTCTTAAATTCAAGAGTATAGATATGATATATACAATCTATAACATAATCCAAGACATGCTTAGGATTAAATGCAACGCAGGCTGGGGGCGTAGGAGCATGTTATTTTAAAGTTCATTGGCGAATTCAAATTTTGAATGTTGGTCGACGCACAACGTCATGTTATTGGTTACATGAAGCTCTTAATTGTTTTAATAAATCATAGACCTCATCCTTCACTTAGATAGAGGTGACTTCTCAAATTACCCGAGCATTTTTCGCACTCCAACGAAAATAGTATGATTGGTATCGGGGATAAGCAGGATCATAGATCAGCCAGTGTCTTCAACGGATAGAGATTCAAGCTAAAATAAAAAATTTGGTGTTCTAGTGATATTCTATTAGTTGACAAGTGCATAGACGTTGGCATATTGTCATTAACATTTTTCATTGGTTTTCCTAAGAAATAGTTCTGAACCTGATCCAAACCATCGCACATTGCTGACATGGAAAAGCAGTCATAAAAGTATAGACATGACACAGGAAATGTCAAAAGATGGCATGGGTGATGACCAAGTGACATGGACTATCCATGCAACAAAACATGTGGTGATTGATTTGACCTTTTCGGCATGAGAACGTTACTTTTTGGTGTCGATGATTTTCCTTAGGCATACGTGTTTTGGTGCACTATTTGTCTCATTTTTCTGATTTCGATGATACATCGACGATCGACGATTGTTTTTTCCTGGTTAACAATTTATGTTTCAGATTTCGCTGATGTCGACGACACATCGACAATCATTTTTAGAAAACCTTTTCACAGGCCAAAACCATCGTTTGGTTCACCCTTTCTCCCATTTTTCAATGTCGATGGTACATCGATGATCGACGATCGGTGATTATTGTTGTTATGTGGGGAATTTTTCCGTTTGGATTTCATTGATGTCGACGATACATTGAAAATCATTTTTTAAGAACTTAATTTCGTAGGCCAGAACCATCGATGGGCACATGGCTCTTTATAAAACAATTTTTTAGTTGTATACACTTAATCTGATGCCACGTTTACTTAGATAAAAATGTCAATCTATTCAACAAATTCAAATCAAACTGAATGTAATCGATGATAGAACAAAACAACTGAAATAAAATCCATCGATCCCTACACAACTGAATCTTATTCCAAAATGACAAAGTGGTACCCAAAAGACAAAATTCACAAGGACTTTTAGGGTATGTTGAGTTCTCAACAAATGGTGATTCTCTGGGTGAACAAGGAAAATATGATCCTTCCCTCATGCTCAACTTGTGCAAATTGGTCAATAAACCATCTGAATTTATGATACTATTTCAACATAACCCTTTTCTATCAATGTATACACAAGTTCCCAGGTTCGTGAATCTGGATCCTCCTATGGGGTATAGATTTTTCATCCCCTTTCATGTTAATCGCAATCCATGTCCTTTCTAGAAGAGATTCGGGTAGGATCCATTTGCATGAGGCCATTTAGCTATCATTCCTTTATTATCATGTTACTCCACTACCAGCGAGCATCCATAGCCCCGACGAAGTCACCCCGACATCACAGACCTTGATCCCCTGCCAGCGAGCGTCCATAGCCTCGATGGAGTCACCCTGAAATCACAGACCTTGCTCCACTGCCAGGGAGCGTCCATAGCCCCGACGAAGTTATCTGCATACCCTCTCAGACTTTACACTCTTTTTATGAATCATCTTTTTCTGGAATAAATACCAAGAGTGAGTCAGAGAGGATGATATATGTTTGTTTTGACAAGGTGAAAGCGTTAAGGTGGATCTTTCCCCAACTCTCTCCATAGGTACATGTGATTCTTTCCATATATCCATATTTACATTTAGATTTACCTGGCCACTACGTAGATATTTCATCGCTTCCCCAGGCAATATTCTTACAAAGACAAAAAAAAATGATTTTGAAAATTTGTGTTTGCCTAGCGTCTCTTATTTTGCATGTAAGGGTAGGTTAGGAGCGGATTTTTCTTCACCATATTTATTAAATTCAACCATTTCTTTATGAAACACAACTTAATTAAAAGAAAATAACAATCAAAAGAAATAAATAAAAAGGAGTTTGAAGATGGTCTTCCCTAAACCCACATACTCATCTTGATAAAAATGTATGCTAAAAAGAAACGAAACTGAAACAAAGCATCAAAAGACACATATGTTTATTATTATTATTATTATTATTATTATTATTATTATTATTATTATTATTATTATTTTAGGAGAAGTATTGTTTTAAGGCTTGGCCATTCACCGGGAGGGTGTCAGATTCTCCCCTCAGATTCTGCAATCGGTATGTTTTTTGCCCCGATCTTCTCGCCCACCTGAAAAGGTCCGAGCCATAGATTTTGGAACTTTTAGTGTTTTCCTTTGGACTCGTTTTCTTTATCCCACTTCAAGACTAGGTCTCCTACCTCGATTTTTTTTTCTTTGTCCTTATTTTTTTCGAACCATCTTTTAACTACTTGTTGATGAGCGGTGAACTTAACTTTAGCCTTTTCTCTTTCTTCATTCAACATGAGAAGGGTATCAATCCTTTGTTGTAGAGAAGATGAGGGCTAACCTCTTGATGCCTAGGAAAGTTGTAAATATGGAAGATACAATCCGTTTGGAAGAATGGATTCTTTCCCATATACTAGAAAGTACAAATAGTTTCCTATGGATTCTTTAGGCGTTACTCTATCAACCCATAGGGTATTATGAAGAAAATTATGCCAATTCATATGATTTCAACAATTTTTTTTTTTTAATTCTCAAGAGGTTTTTATTAGTTGACTCTACTACCCCATTCCCTTGTGGATAATAGTTTGTAGAATATATTATTATGACCTCCTTATCAAGGGAAAATTATGTCAAGCACGAGGAAGAAAAGTAGGCAGCATTGTAAAAAACGAGGATAGAGGGAATCCCAAACCTTTTTATTAATTGTTGTTCTAAAAATTGGATTAATACCTTTTCATTAACATGTGTGAGAGGGATATCCTCCGTCCATCTCGTGAAATAATCTGTAGCAGTCAAGATATATTTGTGTTGTTTTGAATAATTGAGATGAATTTCTCCTATGGCGTCTATTCCACATTACTCGAATGGTCTGGATATGGTCATCGACTAGAGTGGAATGGCTGCCCTCTTTTCCCTACCGGTGCTTACTTGACAAGATTTACATTTCCTAGCATATGCATGAGAGTCCTTGAACATAGTAGGCCAAAAATAACCAACCCTTAATATTTTGTGAGTCGTGGTTTCTCCTGCAAAATGTCCACCTGTTGGGCCGTCATGGAGTTCTATCAATACATTTTAAGCATCATCACATTCAAGACATATAACTAGTACTCCATCATAGTTTACGTGGAAAAACACATAATTTACAAGGTGATATTGAGCAAACTTTAACCTGAGATCTCTCCTTTCTCTAGGGTTTAGGTTTTCTGGACAGGTTCCATGGTGTATGAGATAAGACAAGTTTTCATGCCAGGATGATTTCCTGAGAGGAATGTATAAGGCTTCACTGCACCATAATGACAACTCATTTTCCCAGCCAGAGTCTTCTGCGTTGATTAGATCTTGGGCCTCAACAACCAATTTACACAATCCTTGACCCTTAAATATTTTGGTAGGTTTTATGTCTAGATAAAATTCCTGAACGACTTCCATCCAATTTCCCCTTATTTCTCCCATATCTTGTTTGGTAACCAAATATTTTATCGTGGGGTGAGGCACTAAGACTTTAGTGTGATTTTTTAGGATATAAGATATGAAATGTTTGACAACTTTATAAATTGTGTAAGAATGTTTGTCTATAGTTGGATAGTTTAGTTTGGCTCCTTGAAGGTTAGTTCTCATAAATGATATCGATGCCTCATTGTTTTCATCATCCTTCTTGGTAAGTGTCAGGGGCAAGTATTGATTAGAAGTAAAGGTATAAAGGAAAATATATTTGCTGAAATCAGGGCTTCATAGCACAGGTGCTTGGGATATTGCATTTTTTATGTTGTTGAAAGCTCCTTTCCTTTATTCATCCCATTTAAACTCTGCATCTTTGCGAATAATTTTTTGTAAAGGTTTAATAGTTTCAATGAAGTCATGAGTAAATTTTCTCACAAAGCCGATTTTCCCAAAGAAGGATTGCATAGCCTTTTTATTGTGCGGAAAGGGGAGTTGAGCTATTTCTTTTATTCACTCAGGGTCGATGCTAATTCCTCCTTGAGATATGATATGACCTAATAATTTTCCTTCCTCTACACCAAATATGGTTTTCTTAGGGTTCAAAGATATTCCATATTTCCTACACCTTTCAAAGATCTGAGTCAAATGTTGAATGTGGTATTCCTTATTTTTTGAGTATATTATTACATCATCTAAATAGACTACCACACGCTTGTTAATCAATCCCTGAAAAGATACATCCATGGCCCTCTGGAAGATCGCCCCTGAGTTAATCATTCTGAAGGGCATGCATTTATAAGCAAAGGTTCCCCACATGGTTATGAAAGTAGTTTTTAATCGATCATCTTCTGAAACCAAGACCTGGTTATATCCCGAGAAACCATCTAGGAGGGAAAACATTTCAGAGCCAGATATTGTCTGTAAGAGATGTTCCATGGGTGGAACTGGATAGTTATATTTTTTCGATGCTCTATTAAGGTTTCTAAAATCCAATCATACAGTATGCACTCGCAGCATGTGAGAGAAATCATGTCCGCTCCTCTACATAGGTACGTGTCTTCTCCTGGGTTAAATTTGACATACTTATGCATGTTTTTACAGTTTCCCATCAAATACAGGTGGACAATGAATAAACAGGTCACCTATGAATTTCAATCATTTCTTAAATAGTCAATTTGATGGGTATCATTAAAACTAACACATATTTAATCATTATGTATATGCCTTGGAAGGTGAATATGTACTCTTGATAATGATAGTATGAGAATTAATTACAGATGGTCATGGAAGGCGTCTAGACTCCATTACAACTTATGATGATCAACATCATGTTTTCAAGTCAATGGAGCAGGAAATGCATAAGTTCTAAGGATCTGGTTCTATTGTCGACTCAACAGTCACTTTGGCAGAATCAATGACAGAACTAACAATGCGGAAAACAGGTATAACTGCATTTATTTTCTACTTTGAATTTGTTCGCATTTGTACTTAATATTTCATTTCACATCTTACGTTGCTCTCACAAGTTTGATTGCAGGATTAGTATTAAGATTGATTGTAGGAACAAGACGCTCATAATTCATGCCACAATGATTTTCAAGAATCACAAAATTCTTCAAAGAACACATGCTTTGATAGACAGCTTGAAGGAGCTATTACACATAAAAAAAAAATTGTTACATAGGAACTTTTTGCACATCTTGATGTTTGTTGTTACACAACGACCATGATGATACACTATTATTTCCACATTTTTCCAAATTTCATGCTGTGATACTATCCCATTTATCCTTCAAAGCTGATTAGTCATCCTGGTGTTGAAGCCACCTTCCATTTCCTTAACTTTCATGTCATCACACATGCCTATTATTTTCTAAGTTGCATACATTACCTTACCTTTTCAGTTCATTTTTTCCTTCTTTTGTTTCATTCCAAGTTTGACTTACGAATAAATCATTCAGTTCCCTTTCCATGATTACATTGCCTTGCCATAAACCCTGTTGCTACTGAGATATTTACATCTATAGTCCTACCAATCTTTTTATAAAATCGCGTTGACTGATGTGGGATTCTTTAAGGCCCACCTTTCAACAGTCTTGTCCCATCGACATCGACACATTATCTAGAATATAGACTAGATTTATTTGTTATTACCTTGAGGCTTGCATGCCTTAATGGAAAGTTCTCTCGCTAAAAATCATGGGAATACATCAATGTCCCTTGATCGTTAGATCTTGCAAGTGGCTCGACATCAACCCATCTATTCTCACTTTGCAAAGATGTACTCGGGTACCTTGACACTCATTGACATCACTGGTGAGTTTGTCTTGCATTGGTTAATGACATTCATCAATGGTTGATAATCCAATGATTTATATTCATGCTCGACATCGACACATTTATTCGCATGACTAGAATTGTACCATCGATTTATAGCGGGTAAAGACTATACAATTTTTTTCATGATCCCCTCAGCAGTTGCAGTAGTTTGATTTCAGATCTATGAGAGTACCACATTCTATGCCTTCCACGTTTCTCATGAATCATCAACAGAATTTTAGATCCCTCCACTTCGCATTCTCTGATTCAACAACTATAGTATTTGTAGCTACGACAGTTATAGTACATCATTGCAACTACAACCACAGTTACATTTTCATGATCTTGCAGTAGTGACGCTTTCCATCTTCCAACAATCACAATCACATATTCTTTGCTTCAGCAGTTACAACAGTTGCAGCTACAATGCTAGTCACGTTTTCCAGATCCAGCAACCACAACAACTACATCTACTTTTTGGGTGAGTGGAGGTATGTTGTTTTCTAAGCTTTAATCACACGATTTCTTATATGTTGACTTGAATATTTTGGAAAATTTCCTCACCATGCTCTCTTTCCTTCCATGACCTACACTAAGTTGCATGAGGGCATGCAACCAATTCAGTTGGTGGGGGGGGGGAATATATTCACTACATACCATTATTCCTTATACACAATGATGATTTCTTATGCACTTTGATAACTTATTATTTCCAGCGCGTATATGGCCAAATTATTGCAACAAGAAAATAAATAAGTGAAATGAATGTTGTTAACACAAGAACCAACATCTTTTGTATTCATGGTTGTCACATAAGAACCAAACATAAGAAAATTTCACATGTTGTTACACATATTTCACATGTTTTTACTCTTGTATCTCATACCCTAGAAACATTCATTGTTAAAAGGACATCATCAATCAAAGCCATAGTTTAAATGCCAAAAGTTCTTAAGAAAATCCATGCATGGTTGCATGAGGACATGCAACAAGTTGAGTTGGGGGATATGTTGGGCCTCAGAAATCTCACTTTTATATCCCCTTTTTCCTTCACTATTCCTTACATTTCATCGTCCCATTAACCTTCCATCACACCATTTTCATAAATACATTTGGGTTTCACATTATTATTTTCCACTTTATTCATTTTAGTATTATAAGTAAAATTGTGATTAAATATTAGAAAAACAACATATTTTCATTATATATCAAGGTTGGATGAGTTTGATGATGTGTGAAGGCATATGTGAAGATTTCAACAAAGTCAAATATTACCACCTAGCCTCAAATTCGAATCTCATCTTCAAGCTTTGAAGATTTAAAGAATATTTGGGACAGTCATTCAAGCATATTCAAAGGAGAAGATCATGGAGATTTTGATAGGATATCTTATCCAAGATATGAGTGGAGGATTTGAAGGAATAATTTGAGAGAATAGTGGATCTGTAATTATGACACTCTTCAAGACTTTCATGTAGATAAGAAAGTGCTCTCTCTTCATGAAAGAGTCATGTAATTCACAATGGGGGAGTTAGAGATGAGATCATGTAATTTCATATTTTAGTCTTGTAATGAGGGGAAGGGGATTCTTAGCTTTGATTATTTCATTGTTATTCTTTCATGCTTTGTCATTTGATTCTTGTAATATAATTTGAGATTGATTTATTGTGTGAGTTCACATATGTCTTTTGTCATTCAACTCTTCGCATGTTGTATTGCTTTCCTAGATTAATTTCTTGCTTTCCTAGTTAGTCTTTCAATGCTTCTCTAGATTAATTTAATTTCAACAAATTAGATTGGATTACTTATACTTCAGTCCCACATATATAGTGTGTGTTCTTCGTAAGCCTATGAACCTAGGATTGATAAATTAAATAGTTGGGCAAATACTACAACATAATTAAATGCCAATATTTCTGCCTAACAATATGGATCTCCCCAGACTTCTTTCTGATAGACACCAGAATGGATACCCAGGCAGAGTGTCTTACTTGAAATATAATCTTGGCATATAATAATTTCTTCATCTCTTGATACATCAGAGGTTCCCGATATGGGTGGTACTTCCTAAGATTTTGTTGGAAGGGTTTTACTCCAGAATTTCATGAGATTGTGTGCTAGATAATGCGAGTATCATAAGTTTTCAATTCTCAGTAGGAACAAGAAAGGACATATTGATATTCTTTAAATAGTTTGAGATAAACTTTCCTGTCTTCTTTGGACATTATCTTACCCAAATTGACTTTCTTTGGGTTCTCAGGGGTTCCCAGGTTTATAGTTTCATATATAGGACATGAGCTCCTTGTTTTTGCATTCCTTGGCCCTCTAAATCTTTTTGTTAGGTCAAAAAGGTTCTCCAAATTGGCCACTCCTTTTGGTATCACATGGAACTTTGGTTTATCATCAGAGTGATATGTTTCCTTCTTCTGTTCGTGGAGATTTGATTATGTGAGTAGTTCTTGGAATATTTCATCGTTAATGGAAAAATCCTTAAAATTCTCCTGATTAGTCAGGAAAACTACAATCTGTTCATACCCTTCAAATACTTTCCAGTTAGAAATGTTGTTAGGTACCAAAGTTTTGTAGAGAAGTTCCATTGCGAACCTTGAGTCTTCATAATCTTCTAAAGGAGATAATCTTGAGGTTACGGTGTCTAGAGCATCAATGAGGGTATTTTTTGTCCTAGAAGCAACGGTAATGTTGAAGGCCTCAAAATTTTCTATTAGTCTGTGTAGCTCTTGCTGGTAATTTCTTAAGTGAGGTGAATTGTAATGGATGGTATTCTTTACTTTCCTAATGATGATTTCAGAGTCTCCAAAAACCTTCAATTCCTTAATGTTTAAGTCGATGTATTTCTTTAGTCCCTGGACTAGAGCTTCATATTCAATAGTGTTATCAGTGCACTCAAATTATAATATGCAGGATAAGAAGTTTTGTTTCCACTTTGGATCAATGAGGATGGATCCCACTCCCAACCCTTCTTGCTATTTAGAACCATCAAAGTACAACGTCCAAATTTGTGGAGGGGAATTTCTAACTTCTTCATGTCTAGTTATTTTTTCAATTTCAACCTCCTTGTTTTCTACTCCTGTCGAAGCATCTTGACAGAGGATGCTCTCTCCTATGGCTGCTAGTAAGTCTATTTGAAAAATCATTTTGGATTTTTTTCTGGGAGGTATGTCAGACATGTGAGGGGAGAAATTACCGAAATCAAAATCACAGGAGTAGTTTCCTAACACAGGGAAATATGTCAATGAGGGTTCATTTAGGGTCTCTAAATCAGTGACGGTATGTTTGATGTATCTTTCTTTGTCGATCTTGATGATGTTTGGATGTCCCTTTAATGGAAACCATATGGAAATCATAGGTGAGCCTAGTCAGTACTAAAGTATCTATTTAATTTCTCAAACCATTCTCGACTAAGTACCATTCCATAAGCCTCTAGGATGTCTAGTACAATTATGTCAATTACGTGAACAAACTTGGGGTGTGTAGAAATTCTAATCATGACATCTTTCAACTCTCCAATGAACTTTACCTGAGACCGATCTAGTTATATAACATGATTGTAAATTTTGAGAGGGGTTGCATTCAATTTCTTGCAGATTGACAATGGCATGACATTTGAAGATGCCCCTAAATCGACTAAGCAATTATGCAGATTTATGTTAAAAACCTAAAACTTCAAAAGGAAAGGAGGAACAAAAGGCCTTTCTCTTTTGTCTAAAGAAAAAGCATTCACACTTGGCTTATTTGTTAAATTCGTGGGAGATGGGACCTCACTTTGATCAATGCTTGTTATAGGGGTGTCTATTAATTTTAAGTCATGTAAAAAAAAATAATTTTGTTGAGGGATCCTACACATTTCCATGATAGACACATTGGCCTTCATCTTGTTCAAGTATTCTACCACATTGTAGTCTAGATTAGGAGATTCCTATGTGTGTATGTTTGTGGGGTTTCTTTGGGAAGAAAATAGCGGTTTGGGGTGATTAGTCGTTGGGTTCCCTCTAGATAATTGAGTAGTGGTGGGGTACAAGATACCAAATATATAAAATATGCAGAACATAAACAAAATGCTAGAAATAACAGAATAACAGTATAATATCCAGCATAATCTTCACAATACACAGAAATGATATACGAAATAGCAACAGAAATAACACTTGAACAGAAATAGCACTTGATTCAGATAGCAATGTTCACAGGCCTCTTCGAGGGGGAAACCTCCAATCGAGTAGCG
>JASDQU010257329.1:0-15880 GCA_032191745.1 Picea mariana
AGGGGGGGTCCGGAATGGAATGGTTTTGTTATGGCCCCCCCCTACTGTTGTGTCACCTCCTATGTCGTCTTCTCCCCTGCCATCTATTCTCCACTTGTCTGCATGACATGGCCCACTTCCTTTCACTCCTCCTCATCCTCTGACATCTATACCACTCCCGTCCATGTTGTTTCGACATAAGTGACATGTCCTCCCTGGATCAATCATGTCCTCGTCACCTCCTCATTCGCTATTTCCCTTTATCACTGCCTGGTCACCACTCATCTAATACTTCCAATCGTGTGCCACAGTCTTTGCACTGGCCTCCTCACTTCTTCCATTAGACCGTTCATCCAATCCAGGTGGAACCGTGAGAAGACCTCAACATCCCAAGAATGCAGAGTTGGCCAGGTTGTTCCTGATCCCAAGGAAGCAGTTATTGAAGTTGTTGGAGGTGGTTAGACATCGTATCCACTATTAATGGAAAGTATGGCCAAGGATTAAAGGCATGTTGATTCTTCCACAGGGTTGTCAAGAGTTTGATTGCGTCTGTCATAGTTGCACGATCGCTTAGAGACTGCATACNTAATAAAGAGGGGGGGTCCGGAATGGAATGGTTTTGTTATGGCCCCCCCCTACTGTTGTGTCACCTCCTATGCCGTCTTCTCCCCTGCCATATATTCTCCACTTGTCTGCATGACATGGCCCACTTCCTTTCACTCCTCCTCATCCTCTGACATCTATACCACTCCCGTCCATGTTGTTTCGACATAAGTGACATGTCCTCCCTGGATCAATCATGTCCTCGTCACCTCCTCATTCGCTATTTCCCTTTATCCCCGCCTGGTCACCACTCATCTAATACTTCCAATCGTGTGCCCCAGTATTTTCACTGGCCTCCTCACTTCTTCCATTAGACCGTTCATCCAATCCAAGTGGAACCGTGAGAAGACCTCCACATCCCAAGAATGCAGAGTTGGCCAGGTTGTTCCTGATCCCAAGGAAGCAGTTATTGAAGTTGTTGGAGGTGGTTAGACATCGTATCCACTATTAATGGAAAGTCCGGCCAAGGATTAAAGGCATGTTGATTCTTCCACAGGGTTGTCAAGAGTTTGATTGCGTCTGTCATAGTTGCACGATCGCTTAGAGACTGCATACGCACACTGCCAGTAGACATGCAGACACAATGTTTTTAATGCAATGTCTCGTTTTTGCTGTTGTTGTTTTGCTGTGAGTATATGTAGGCATTTTTTCCATTTTGTAAAGGGTCGATGGTTGAGCTAGGCTCTCGATTGTAAAGTTGATGAAGCATTGGTTTCTCTAGTTATGCATTGACACTTGAGACTTCTTGCCTTATGAATGTCAGCCTCTTTCCATCTCTTTGTTAACACTATGTTAGAATAGCTCGGAATTGGAGGATCTAGTCGAGTTGCACTATTATAGGATGATGTAGGTTGGATCACTGTAATAGTTGCATTGTTTCTAATCAGTTCTTGTATTTTCTCATCACTGAATGATTTGGAATTGGAAGATCCAGTCGAATCACCTTTCAGTTCCTTTGAAACTCTGAACCAAGAGGATCTTGTATTCCAAGTTTTTCCTCCTCAAGCTATCGAAAGGCCTAATGCTCAAGTCAGTCTTTCTCACTCCTCCTACCAAGTCTTCCATCTGCTCATTTTATAATCTACCCACTGACGGATGTTAGATCAAGACCTCTTCTATTTTTACATACCAGGCCTGGTTTCCAGAGTTAAGGAGATACCCTCCTGGGTCTCTATCCATTCGACCACCCCATTAAATTATTGATGAAATAAACTGATGGGTGTTGGGATCTGCTTCTGTCGCAATCCAGGAGTGACTTTTGATGCTAACATTTCTGGCGCCACTGCCGGGGACAAAGTTGAATATCTTCCCCGGGATTGAACGACAATGATTAGATGATTTTGAAGGTGCATCAGATATCAGAACTATTGATATTTCTATTGTGCACCTGGTGACTCTACTCACGCGACTCCATTGATGTGAACCCACAAGCGACTCCATTGTTTCAGCCGTGGCTTCTAGAGGCAGACATACAAGGTCTACTCCTCAGCTGCCGTTAGCGCCACCTGAAGCTGACCTAGAGAAGATTATCAGAAAGGGAAATTCCTCTGGAGGAGGTACTTCTACTGCTAAACTAGGTATTTCTGATGATTTTCATGATTTTATAGAAACTCCAATACCTTCATCTCATTCTGTTTATTTACCGTCTGTTGGAGTTTCCCGTAGTCTAAATTTTGGGAGTCTTCCTGCTGAGTTTTCTCCTCCCAATCTTGAATTAGTAGGAGAAACCCTTGTCACTCCCCTCTCCCTCGAGGTGGTACCCTGGTTCAGACCCAACACCTTTGAATATTTTCCTACCCCGGGTTTTACCACCCCTCCTCCTATTACCACTGTTGTTGAAGAAAGAGAAACTGTTGTTCCTTTTAGCTCGCCAGTTGGTTCTCCAAATTTTCTGTTGATTCCCTCCCATCCTGTCAGCTCAATTCCTGTCTTTCTGATTCAAGCCTCCTCTCCTCCTGGTTCTCCTACACCTATTTTTCTTATTGTAGGTGATAATCGCCCTCTAAATAGAATGGATGCCATAGTGGTTGCTAGATATTCCCCCTTAATCCTACCTCAACCTATGAATCATCTCCCTGGTGGAGATTACTTGAAATATATGCCTAAATTCACTGGGGAAGAGGACATAACTGCGGAAGAGCACCTTTCTGCCTTCTATAGTTATGCAGACAACCTGAACATAAAAAATGAAGATGTTTGGATGAGAGTCTTCATCTAGAGCCTTGATGGTGAGGTAAGGAAATGGTTTAGGGGATTGGCCCCCAGATCTATTGCTGGGATTGAAGCTCTAGATAAGGCGTTCCTGAGGTAGTGGGGAGATAAAAAAAAATTCACGTATTACATGACAGAGTTTGGGTCTTTGAAGAAAAAGGAAGGAGAGTCTGTCTCTGACTTCTCCAAAAGATTCAATAAAATGTATTATAAGATCCCTGCTGAGATAAAACCCACAGAAGCCTCTGCTAAAATCTCTTATGCTAATGCGTTCAACCCCAACTTTTGCCTGCTATTGAGAGAGAGAAGAGCTACCTCCCTAGTTCAAATGCAAGATGCGGCCATAGAGGTGGAATCTAATGTATTGGCAGTTGACAGACTGAGAAATAAGACTGATGCAGACAGGAGAAAGGGAAGATTTGAAGCCTCGACTTCTGGTCCCTCTGTGCCTCACCCTCAAATGGATGAATTGACCAAGATAGTGAAGTCTCTATCTACCAAGATGAAGAAAATGAAGGTGGAGGGGAAGAAAACATACAAAAATCCTCAGAATACCGAAAACAGAGGAAATTTCAGGAGGCCAAACAATAATGCTCCCCAGATTATGAAAAGGGACCAGAGAGGAAGAGACAAAGAAGATCAGAAGATTCAGGCCCCTCTTCAAAATAAATTTGTAGCTAATGATGAAGAAGGGGAAATAGGCGGTCTTGATCCTGAAATCCACTGCTTCGGAGATACTTCTCCTTTTCCTCATCTCACTCAATCAACATACGAGGAATCTCTCATGGAAAGTTAGCTAAACGAGCTGAGTAAGGGAGATAAGGCTAGCAGTAGCCAGAACAAGTATAACCTAAGATCCAAGAAGAAGACAAGAGCACCTGATGTTCTTGAACAACTGATTAGAATGGAGAAACTTGCTAGTGAAGTAGCAAGACAACAACAAAGGTAAGAAGGCCCAACCCCTCCCTCCAATGGTCCATATTCATGTTCCTGAAGTAAGGGAAATCCCAAAGCTTGCATCCTCTTTTAACTTTGAGCATGAAATTCAAAAAATCAGGATCCCTATGCCCCTCTCTGAGTTTATCAAACATGAAGTGTTCAAAAAATGCCTCTCCGAACTATTACAGTCTGAAACCTCATGCCATCCCATAGACTCAATCAATTTACAAGATGAAAAGCCTACAGTCATCCTAGGTCCTATGGTAGAAGACAGAAATGATTCATCCCCTCCCTTCTACACATCCTTGAACATACATGACAAGGTGTTGCACAACTGTTTGATGGATTCTGGGGATTCCCACAAACTCATGCCCAAAACTGTCATGGAAGAATTAGGACTAGAAGTCACCAGAGCTTATCACGACCTATATTCCTTTGACTCCAGGAAAGTTCAATGTCTAGGAGTCATCAAAGATCTGGTTGTGACCTTGTTTCAGTTGCCTATGAAAAGTGTGGTCATGGACATTGTAGTGGTTGATGTTCCCCCCAAGTTTGGTATGTTGTTATCAAGATCTTGGATAAAAAGACTTGGGGGAACCCTGCAAATGGACCTAACATATGCTACTATTCCAGTGTTTGGGGGGGAACATAGGAGACTGTACAGAGAAGCCCAGCTGGCCTACATAATCAATGACAAAGCCAATCCTACCAACCATCCTATCTTTTCTCTTGACACTGATTTAGGCTCCAGTTTACTACAACTCACCAATGCTCCCGAGCCTCTTCTAAAACTTAGAAAGCAGCCCACTACTTCTCATGAATTTTCTACCCCAATCACCTCTATCTAGAAAATGTTCTTTGATGGAGCCTCTTCAAGGGAAGGCGCTGGAGCCAGAGTGTTTTTTGTGTCACCTGCTCAGGAAACTGTATCTTTGTCATACAAGCTAGAGTTTGAAACAACCAATAATGTGGTAGAATATGAAGCTCTTGTTTTAGGTTTAAGAGCTGCAAAGGAAATGGGGATTCAAGAGGTAGCAGTATTTGGAGATGTAGAATTGATAGTCCAACAGATCAGAAATGCTTATCAGGCCAAGCATCCTCAACTCAGGAGTTACAGAAATGAGGTATGGGACCTAATCGACAGTTTCTTCTCAACATTTAACATTTCATTTGTTCCAAGAGAGAAGAACACAGTGGCTGATTCTCTGGTTACATCAACAAGCAGTTTCAAAGTGCCCCTACCACCCAAACTCAGATATGATGTAGAAGTAAAATACAAGCCCTCCATACCTGACAATGTCAAACATTGGAAGGTGTTCGAGGATGATCTTGAGATCAAAAGATTCTTGGAGACTGTTGAAGAATTTTCAGCATTGCATATTGATCAAGACCCCGTTTTCGAAGCAAAGCTTGATGATGGTAATTTTCTGAGCAAGATTGCAGAGCATGACATTGTGCAGTTGCCCAGCAATCATATTCCAAAGGGACTGGTTCCTTTGGAAAGGATTTTTGATAGAAATGATGTGGCATTGAAGGGAAAAAGATCAGATGATGATGGTGATACAACTCAGTGTAACATTGGCACTGAGAATGAACCCAAGTTTGTCAAATTGTCAAGAAGCCTAACAAAGGAGTAGAGGGCCAAATATTCTAGATTATTGAGGGAGTTTGTGGATGTTTTCACCTGGACCTATGAGGACCTCAAAACTTATGACACTTCTATCATTGAGCATAAAATCCCCTTGAAAAAGATGTTCCTTATTTTCTCCTTTGCCTCATCTGACACATTGGCTGTTGTTTTACTACAAACAAATGTTGCTGGGTTAGAGCAGCCTATTGCCTATTTAGTAGAGCATTAAGGGATGTTGAGTTCAGGTACGACATCATGGAGAAGTAGGCCTATTCCCTGGTTGAAGATCTCAAATCTTTTAGAGTCTATGTCCTACAGTAAAAAATCATTTCCTATGTTCCTTCAGCTACTGTAAAGGACATTCTTATTCGGCCTGATATAGACGGGAGGAGGAGTAAATGGATAGCCAAGATCCTTGAGTTTGACATGGAGATAAGGCCTACCAAATTGATCAAAGGTCAAGTTTTAGCCAAGATGTTGGCTGAAACAAATTGCAAATCTTTGGGGGTAAGTTTCATTAATGAATGCTCAGAAAATCAGACGATTTAGCCGTCTGATGTAGACCCTCAAGAAGAGCCCCCATTGGCGCAATGTCCTTGGTACAAGGATGTCATATATTTTTTGCAAGAGCTGCGGCTTCCTGATAGCCTGCAAAAGGAGCAAGGCAAGAACTCTAAAGCTCAAAGAAGTCAAATACTACCTTGTTGATCGATTTTTATATTGGAAAGACCCCCTGGGGATGCTTTTAAAATGTATGAATCCACAAGAGGCTCAAAGGATCATTGTTGAATTTCATGACAACATATGTGGAGGGCACCATTTCTGGAAAACCACGGCCTACAAAATCCTCAGGGATGGGTACTACTGGCCCACCTTATTCACTGACTTCTACAGAAAGGTTAGAGCTTGCATCAAATGCCAAAGGTTCTCAGGAAAGCAACATCTTAAATCCCTACCTTTAAAACCTATGGTTGTTTAAGGACCTTTCCAACAGTGGGGCTTAGACTTTATTGGAGAGATCCACCCTGCTTCCAGTGGACAACACAGATGGAGCAGAGGGCCAAATACGCTGGATTATTGAGGGAGTTTGTGGATGTTTTTGACTGGACCTATGAGGACCTCAAAACTTATGACATTTCTGTCATTTAGCATAAAATCCCATTGAAAACGGAGTTCCTTATTTTCTCCTTTGCCTCATCTGACACATTGGCTGTTGGTTTACTACAAAAACATGATGTTGGGCTAGAGCAGCCTATTGCCTATTTTAGCAGAGCATTAAGGGGTGCTGAGGTCAGGTACGACATCATGGAGAAGCAGGCCTATGCCCTGGTGAAAGCTCTCAAAGATTTTAGAGTCTATGTCCTGCAGTAAAAAATCATTGCCTATGTTCCTTCAACTGCTGTAAAGGACATTCTTATTCAGCCTGATATAGATGGGAGGAAGAGTAAATGGATAGCCAAGATCCTTGAGTTTGACATGGAGATAAGGCCTACCAAATTGATCAAAGGTCAAGGTTTACCCAAGCTGTTGGATGAAACAAATTGCAAATATTTGGGGGTAAGTTTCATTAATGAATGCTCAGAAAATCAGCAGAATCAACCGTCTGATGCAGACCCTCAAGCAGAGCCCTCATTGGTGCGATGTCCTTGGTACAAGGATGTCATATATTTTTTGCAAGAGTTGCGGCCTCCTGATGGTCTGCAAAGGAACAAGGCAAGAGCTCTAAATCTCAAAGCAGTCAAATACTACCTTGTTGATCGAGTTTTATATTGGAAAGACCCATTGGGGATGCTTTTAAAATGTATGAATCCACAAGAGGCTCAAAGGATCATTGTTGAATTTCATGATAGCTATGTGGAGGGCACCATTTCTGGAAAACCACGGCCTACAAAATCCTCAGGGCTGGGTACTACTGGCCCACCTTATTCACTGATGTCTACAGAAAGGTCAGAGCCTACATCAAATGCCATAGGTTCTCAGTAAAGCAACAGCTTAAATCCCTACCTTTAAAACCTATGGTCGTTTAAGGACCTTTCCAGTAGTGGGGCTTAGACTTTATTGGACAGATCCACCCTGCTTCCAGTGGAAAACACAGATGGACCTTGACCACCATGGATTTCTTCACTAAGTGGATAGAAGCTATCCCCACCAAGAGTTCTTCCCATAAGGTAATCATTGGGTTCCTGGAGGACCTCATCACAAGATTCGGCTACCCAAGCAAGATTGTTACTGATAATGCAACATCTTTCAAAGATGAACCATTGGTTAAATTTTGTGAGCAATTTGGGATCAAAATGATTCACTCCACCCCATACTATCCCCAGGGAAATGGTTTAGCAGAGTCCTCCAACAAAATCCCGATAAGGATCATCAAAAGACTGTTAGAGGACAATGAAAGGGCCTGGGATTCAAAGATGAAATTTTCTCTATGGGTTGATCTAGTGACCACAAAGATATCTATAGGCATTTCCCATTTCCAATTGGTTTATGGAACAAAAGATGTTTTTCCTTCTCAGCTAGCCATGCCTGTAGCAAAATTCCTCTAGGATTATCAAGGAGAGCTTGATGATATGATCAGAAGGATTCATCAATTGGTATAGGTCCAGCAGGCTAGAGAGCAGGTGATGAACAAAATTCAGGACCGTCAGCAGAAGATCAAGCAGGCTTTTGACAAGAAGGACAAAAAGGAAGATTTCCAGATGGGAGATTTGGTACTGAAATGGGATGCTCCTAAGTAAGACAAGGGAAAGCATGACAAATTTGAAGCCCTATGGATTGGGCCCTTCAAAATCTTTGAAGTGTTTTTAAATAATACCTACAGGTTATGAGATTTGAAGGGTCAAGAAGTTTCCAATGGCCCTGTGAATGGGCATTTCCTGAAGAGATGTTTCTCTTGAGCCACACATGGCTCTTCTGTGTTTGTAAATATTGTTTTTCTTTTTTGTGTTTTGACAATGACTTCATATCCCAACAACAATGCATTGAAGCTACAAAAGAGTTCTCGCTAGCCCATAGGGGGCATGTCATCCCCCATGGAGCCTAATGTTATCACATAATCATGTATGGGGTATTTTCCTAAAAGAAGTGTCCCCTTGAGAAAAAAGAGAGGTTTAGAAAACCCATTTAATCCAAAGTTTTGAAGGAATGGCACGTTATTTTAACGAGCAAGCAAGTTTGTACGATCGAGATCTACCCACCTAGATCGACGACCGAAGCTTCATTCCGGACCCCCCTCGTCGCTCTACCTTTAACGAAAGGGGAGGGGTCCAGAATTGAGCGCGCATCTCTCAATGGTCAAGATTGGGGTGCCCAAATCAATGGTGCTCAAGCGATTCCAAACCCCCTTGGACATTCTTCCTTTAATAAAGGGGGGGGCATCTAGAATGGAATGGTTTTGTTATGCCCCCCCCCCTCCTATCGTGTCGCCTCCTATGTCGTCTTCTCCCCTGTTATTTGTTCTCCACTTGTCCACATGACATGGCCCACTTCCTTTCGCTCCTCCTCATCCTCCAACATCTGTCCCACTCCCAACCACGTCATCCCGAAATAAGTGATGTGTCCTCCCTGGATCAATCATGTCCTTGTCACCTCCTCATTCGCTATTTCCCTTCATCCCCGCCTGGTCACCACTCATCTACCACTTCCAATCGTGTGCCCCAGTCTTCGCACCGGCCTCCTCGCTTCTTCCATTAGACTATTCAGCCAATCCAGGTGGAACCATGAGAAGACTTCCACGTCCCAAGAATGCAGAATTGGTTGGGACATTCCTGATCCCAAGGAAGCAGTTATTGAAGTTGTTGGAGGTGGTTAGAAATTGTATCCACTATTAATGGAAAGTCTGGCCAAGGATTAAAGGCATGTCGATTCTTTCGCAGGGTTGTCAGGAGTTTGATTGCGTCTGTCATAGTTGCACGATCGCTTAGAGACTGCATATGAAGACTACTAGTAGACATGCAAATGTAATGTTTTTAATGCAATGTCTCGTTTTTGCTGTTGTTGTTTTGCTGTGAGTATATGTAGCCATTTTTTCCATTTTGTAAAGGGTCGATGGTTGAGCTAGGCTCCCAATTGTAAAGTTTGATGAAGCATTGGTTACTCTGGTTATGTATTGACACTTGAGACTTCTTGCCTTATGAATGTCAGCCTCTTTCCATATCTTTGTTAACACTGTGTTAGAATAGCTCGGAATTGGAGGATCCAGTCGAGTTGCACTGTTATAGGATGATGTAGGTTGGATCACTGTAATAGTTGCATTGTTTCTAATCAGTTCTTGTATTTTCTCAGTGCTGAATGATTTGGAATTGGAAGACCCAATCGAATCACCTTTCAGTTCCTTTGAAAATCTGAACCAAGAGGATCTTGTATTCTGAGTTTTTACTCCTTAAGCTGCCGAAAGGCCTGATGCCCGAGTCAGTCTTTCTCACTCCTCCTACCAAGTCTTCCATCTACTCATTTTATAATCTACCCACTAACGGAAGTTAGATCAAGACATCTTCTGTTTTTACATACCAAGCCCGGTTTCCTGAGTTAAAGTGATACCCTCCTGGGTCTCTATCCATTCGAACACCCCATTAAATTATTCATGACATAAACTGATGGGCATTGGGATCTGCTTCTGCCGCAATCCAGGAGTGACTTCTGACGCTAACAATGATGATTGTTTCTTGCTTAGCCATGATATGAAACACTCACCTAAGTAGAGCACTGCTCTATTGGTTTTTCTTCGGTCATCAATACAACCTGCCTAATCTGCATCTGTGTAGGAAATAAGTGATAGATCTTTTCCTTTTGGATACCATAATCCAAACTCTTTTGTTCCTTTGAGATATTTGAAAATCCTCTTTATTGCTAATACATGTGATTCCTTTGGTGCTACTTGAAGTCGTGCCACCTATCCAACTGCTTGCATTACATCTAGTCTGGATGCTATCAGATATAGTAGGTTGCAAATCATTGACCTATATTGCCTCTGATTTGAAGACTTCGAATCATCATCTTTACTCAACTTACAACTAGTCTTCATGGGAGTGATAACTGGTTTGCAATCTTCCATTCCGAACCCCTTTAGTATTTCTATGATATACTCGGTTTGAGAAATAAAAATTCCTCGGTTGCTTTGACATATCTGAAGTCCCAACAAGAAGGATAGTTCTCCAAGTAACGACATTTCAAATTCATTCTGCATGTCTTTTGCAAATTTCTATCTTAACCTGTCATCATCACTACCAAAAATAATATCATCAACATAAACTTCAATTAATAAAATATTACCTTGATGTAGAGGTTGTTGTCTGCACTTCCTTTTCTGAACCCTACCTGTTGTAGATACTTATCCAATATGGAGTACCATGCTCTAGGAGCATGTTTTAGACCATACAAGGCGTTCTTTAATTTACATACATAGTATGTGTTCTCTGACAACTGAAATCGTTCTGGTTGTTCAATGTAGACTTCTTCTTTAAGTTCCCCATTTAGAAAAGCTAATTTTACGTCCATCTGATATACTTTAACATTTTTGGAGCATGCATAAGATAAAAGTAAATGGATTTCTTCCATTCTGGAAACTGGGGCAAATGTCTCTTCAAAGTCAATTCCTTCAATCTGTGCATATTCTTTACATACAGATCTAGCTTTGTTCCTTGTAACCTATCCATCTTCATTCAATTNGATAATTTTACGTCCATCTGATATACTTTAACATTTTTGGAGCATGCATAAGATAAAAGTAAATGGATTTCTTCCATTCTGGAAACTGGGGCAAATGTCTCTTCAAAGTCAATTCCTTCAATCTGTGCATATCCTTTACATACAGATCTAGCTTTGTTCCTTGTAACCTATCCATCTTCATTCAATTTATTCCTGAAAACCCATTTTTTTCCGATCACATTCTTATTCTTTGGTCTTGGAACCAATTCCCAATTGTCATTTTTCTCTATTTGATCCAATTCTTCATCCATGGCCTTATTCCAAAATTAAACCTTGCTGGCTTATTCAAAACAGTTTGGTTCAATTGTAGATAAGAGTGCTAGGTGTGTTTGTTCTGGTGAACGGATTTTTCTTCTAGTCTCAACTCCTGCATCTTTGTTTCCAATAATCTGATTTGAAGGATGATTCTTTTGTACTCGTTTGCTAGGTGTCTTTGGAGATACTTTCTGAACTTGCTCTTCTGCTTCTGTCGGATTCTCTTCATATTCATCTTCCTCTTCTACTTATTTTTCATCTTCTTCTTCGAAAAGTTGTTCCATTGATTTGTTTTCTTCTTCCTTTGATTCTGGCCTACCTGTTCCATCAATTGTTACGTTGATGCTTTCCACAACTTTGTGAAATTTTAGATTGTAACACTTGTATGCTTTCCTTGGACTTGAGTAACCAACAAGTATTCATTTGTCCACAGGACAGTCAAATTTCCCATTCTGCCATCTTGTCTTTTGATGTAGCATTTACTTCAAAAAACTCTGAAGTGCTTCACATTTGTTGGTCTTCCTTTCCATAGCTCGTAGGGAGTTTTATCAGTGTTGTTTATGAGCATTACTCTATTTTGAATGTGAACTGTTGTATTCACTGCCTGTGTCCAAAATATATCTGTCAATTTGGAATCCATTAGCATTATTTGAGCTATTTCTTGTACTGTTCTGTTCTTTCTTTCAACAACTCCATTCTATTGAGGTGTCCTAGCAACAAAGAATTGCCTTTTTATTCCATGACTCCTACAGTAGTCCATAAATTCCTTTGAAGTGAACTCTCCTCCATTATCAGATCTCAAACATTTGATTCTTGAATCCATCTCATTTTCAACCATTTCCTTGTAGATCTTGAAGTTTTCAAAAGCTTCTGACTTTTTCTTGAGAAAGCAAACTGCAGTCATTCTTGTATAATCATCAACTAATAACATAACGTATTTTTCAACTTTTAAGCCTTTTGTTATAGTTGGTTCAACTAGATAAGTGTGCACGATTTCCAGTGGTCTTGTTGTTGAATATTCCTTTGATTTGAACCTGATCTTTCTTTTCTTTCCTTTTTGACGATGCTTCCATAAAGTGTTGGTTGGTTTCGTGATCTGGGGAATTTCTCTGACTACTTCTCTTTTGCTGACTTTGACAAGGTTATCAAAATGCATGTGACCCATTCTTCTATTCCATAGCCAACTTAGATCTTCCTTTCCTAGAAAACACTTTTCATTTCTAATTTCACTTAACACATATATCTTGTTTGAAGTTCTTGCAGCTGTACCGACCAATTTCCTTGAACCTTATTTTCTTATCTCACACTTTTTTGAATCGAAAGTAAGTTTATGACCTTGGTCACACATTTGACTCACACTTAGAAGATTATGTTTCATATCTTCTACCAGTAGATAATTTTGTTCCTTTTCATTCTTGTATCCAATTCAGACTGTGCCTTATCCAATGATTTTGGATGAATTATCATTTTCGAAGGAGACTGATCCATTTTTTTCTTTTTGTAATGTAAGCAATTTGTCTTTATCACCTGTCATGTGTTTTGAACATCCATTGTCAACATACCAACTGTGTTTCTTCTGCTTAGCTTGACTGTACATTCTTCATTGTTATATTGATCTTGCTTTCTTATCCATGTCGTTTTCTGAGGTTCTTGTCTGTGACTGTTGTTATTTTGTTAAGGTTCTTTAGGAGGGACTGTCATTATGCAATACTTGGCCATGTGTCCACAATTGTTACATTTGTAACATTCCACTCCAGTGCTCAAATATTCAAACATGTTGTAACTTCTTCTTTGTGTGTCACTAGGTCTCCTTGAAAAATCCCTTTGTGTATAACTCTCAAAGATGTTATTGTTCCTGTTGTTAGCTCTGCAATTCAAAACTTTATGTCCAAAATTATTACATGCATAACATAAAACAAAAAATATAGTTTGATACCTAGGAGTTGAAGATATTCTGAAAGGAGGTGCTCTTATGAATCCTTCTTCTTCTTGAGGCCTATTTGTCTATTGTTGATTCTGAAATTTGAATCTTCTTGGTGGAGGAGTGTCCCTGTAATCTTTATATCCTCTTTGATTGTTTCTGCATAGCTCTTTGGATTTGTATCTTGCTTTTTTGTTTTGGAGCTTGATCCCTTTTCAGTCTAATTGTATCCAAGTCCTGACTTGTCAAGATGATATTTTTGACTGTTGATAATGCCATCCAGAACGTTTGAGCTATTCTACATATTTTTCTTTTGAATATCATTTGTTAGTGTGACAACTTCTGCTTCCAAGTTTCCAATGATCTTGTCCTTTTCTTCTAGTTGTTCTCTGAGTGCTTCTTCAATTCTTTTATATTCTTCTATTTGAACCTTCAATTTTGTGATCATTTGTTCTAGTTCTCGAGTGTCCTTTTTCTTGTCTAGTTCTTCTTGTAGTTTCTTGTTTTTCTTCTTTTCTCTTATGATAACTTCTATGGCACACATTAATTCTTCTCGATAGTCAACTTTTGCCTCTTCAATTTCTTCTTTGACTTCGTCACATTCTTCTTCGGCTTCTTCATATTCTTCTTCGGAGTCTTCTTTGTCAGACTCTTTTACTGCCATGAATATAACTCTTCCTATCCCATTGTCATTGAATTCATCTTCATCTGATGATGAGATGTCTTCTTTGGTGTATAATCTTTTCTTGAAAACTTTCTTTGTAGTTCTTTTGTCTTTATATGTGTGTTTTTCTTTTGAGTAACCTTCTTCATTTCTCTTTTTCTTATGACGACATTTATTAGCAAAATGACCAATACTATCACAATTAAAACAAATTAAAGGGAGCTTACCTCTATACCTACTGTTGGTTCCCTTGTTTAGTCTTTTGACAAAGTTGGCCACTTCTTCATCATCTTCTGAGGTGTCACTGCTGCTGCTATATTCTTCTTGTTCCTTTTTCTTTTTCATTGATCTTTTGGATGCCTTGAAGGCTGCTTCTTTTAGATCTGGATTTTCCTGCTCAGTTCTCATTTCATATGCTGTGAAGATTCCATACAGTTCGTCCATGCTTATTGAGTCAAGATCTGATCTTTCTTCTAGTGCTGATATCTTAGGGTTGAATCTCATAGGAAGAGATCTTAGTATCTTTTGAACAATTACAGATTCTTCAATTTCTTCTCTCAATCCTATGATTGCATTCACTGTTTCATTGACTCGTAAGAAGTAGGCTGCGATATCTTCATCTTTCTTCATTTTTAGTTGTTTGAACTGACCTATGTAAGTCTGAAGCTTTGCTTCTTTGACTTTTGTATCTCCTTCATAAATATTTTGAAGCTTGTCCCAAATCTCTTTAGCAGATTTACAGTGTGCAACTTTGGTGAATATCGTATCACTGAGACCATTAAAAAGTACATTTGTGGCTTTGGAGTTATTCTCACTGAGTTTTACTACTTTGTCATTTGTTGGTGGAACTGTTGGTGCTGTGTATCCATCTACAATTGATTACCAAACTTGAAGTCCCTGTGCCTGTATATATGTCCAAATCCTTATGCTCCAAGAAGAATACTTATGTCCATCAAACTGTGGTATTGCATTTTTATATGAGTTGGTACTCTCCATGATCTACCTTTCAGTGGTTAAACTATTTTCTGAAGGAACCTGCTCTGATACCAATTGTTGGATTACTGAGAGGGGGGTGAATTAGTAATAGAGCAATTTAATCATTTTTAACCATATAATCCAAGTGTTATATCAATGAAGCATTATCATCCAATAACTGCAGAGTAAATAAGCAATGAAAAAATGAACAAACATACACATACACATTAAACCAATGTTTTACGTGGAAACCCAAATCGGGAGAAAACCATAGAATGCTTTTTTTTATATGTCTTGAAGAATTACATTCATTGGAAGCACCAAATTCCTTTATTTTCCAGCTGCAACTGGAAGGAGGCTCCAACCCCCTAGTTTCTCAGGCTACAACTTGAGGGAATATCCAACTCCCCAATTCTCTAGCTACAACCAGAAGGAGGCTACAACCCCCTATGTTCTCTGGCTACAACCGGAAGGTGGCTACAACCTCCTGTCCTTGCCCCGTACTGCCACCCTGAAGTAGAAGTAGAATGATGGAACCACTGTCAACCTGTCACTGTGATATATACCATTGTAAACCTATACCAATAAATTTGAACCATGCATCAACCTATACCTCAACCTGTACCATAAACAAGTGCATCAACCATGCACCAACCTGTACCAAATAACATGTAATCAACCTGTTTCATAAAGAGGTGCATCCAACCATGTACCAAGTATGTACCAATCTTGTGTCAACTACTCATCAACTATGACTGATCAATATGTACCAAAATCATCAACTATACACCTCATGTATGTGCCAACTCATCAACTACTTGTCTCAACCATGTACTCAACATGTACCTCAACCAAAATCCCTCATCAATTTCATCATCCAAATATGATTTGTAGATCTATAATAGACCTCATGTATATGATCAAATTCCTACAAACTTTCCTTAACTTCAAAAACAAGAGACTAGCATTTCATCAAACGTTTATTTAGTGTCACATG
>JASDQU010257330.1:2525-15880 GCA_032191745.1 Picea mariana
CTCCATGTCAAATATTGGTAGGAAACTTTCTGTGAGCAAAAGGAAATAGAGGAACCCTCATTATTTATAGTCGCGACCACCTGGGAATCCTTCAGGGATGCTATTAAGGAACAATACTACCCTGTCGAAATTTATGATGACCTGTATACCAAATGGACCACACTGCAGCAAGAAAGAGACCAACTAGTGCCAGAGTTCACAAATATCTTCCATATCTTGCACACCAAGCTGGGTATCAAATATTTGTAGTGACATCTAGTGCTCAAGTATCACGTTGCTCTGCATAGATACATCCAAACCGAAATGGAATTTCTAGGCATATCTTCCTTGGGCACGGCCTACCGATATGTCGCCAAAATCGAGCAGAAGCTCAAACAAAAGACACGACAAATTGGGCCTGGGAACCCCTCACAACAAAATCCAGGAAGGGTTGGCCCCAACGCAAAGAAAAAATGAAAGAGAAAATATGGACAGTATCAGGACAACTAGTCCAATTCGCAAGTAAAGAAGGACACCGAAAAAACAAAGAAAGATATCGGGAAGTGGTGTGACTTCCATAAGAGCCCTTGGCATGCAACTGCTAACTGTCGCTCAAAGAAGTCACTAGTGGCTGAAGTGAAAGCCTCTGAATCAGATGCAGATTCTAACTCTGAGTCATAATCAGAAAGGGGAAGACAGATCATTGATGCGGAACCCAGTGCTACCATTACTACCACCAAGATCTATCCTGGTGAACCAGACGAGCCACAAGAAGGTGAGCACCTCTTCGATTCACAGATATGGGTAAAAGGCACCTCGCTGCACTTCATTGTTGATAGCGGTAACCAAAATAACCTCATATCAGCAGAGGTCATCAAGCGGCTGGCCCTGCCGACAATGTCACACCTACAACCCTACACCATTGGATGGCTCTGCCAAGGAAGCGATCTCCGCATCAGCTAACAATGTCGACTATTGTACGGCATCGAGGCCTTCAAAGACGAGGTATATGAGTTTGTAATATTCTTTTGAGACAACCGTATTTATGTAAATGCCATGTTATATATGATTCTAGGCCTCATAGTGTTATTATTACTTTAAACAAGAAACTGTACAGGATACCCGAGGCAGTCCCTCCTAGTGTTATTTCCTTGATCTCTTCCAAGCAATGCAGGAAGGTCATCTCTCAGACTGAGAAATTTTTCTTCTTCGTGATTCACTCTTAGAGTGAGCGAAAGATTGTAGCCACATCCAGGGCCTCCGCGATAGATCTCTCCACACAACAGAAGCAAGTGGATAAGGTCATGGAAGAATACTCAGATATCTTCTCCTCTCCTACCGGGGTACCTTTGCACTACCAGGTCAAGCATCCCATCTATCTGACCCCAGAAACACCTCTACCCAATGGGCCAGTCTACCACCGCTCTTTGTTAGAAAATGAGGTGATCAAGAGGCAGATCCAAGAACTGCTCCACAAGGGGCACACACATCCCAACTCATCTCCTTGTGGGAGCCCAATCATGCTGGTGCAAAAGAAAGATGGGACCTGGCGAATCTGCATTAATTACCAATCCCTAAATAAAATCACATTCTAAAACTAGTACCTGATTCCCCAAATCGATGACCTCCTTGATCAACTGAAGGGGACCAAATACTTCAGTAAGATTGATCTAAAGTTTGACAACTAACAGGTCCCAATAGAACAAACAGATGTATGCAAGACTGCTTTCAAGTCAAATGAGGGTCTTTTTAAATGGTTGGTCATGCCCTTTGGTTTGACAAATTCTCCAAAAAATTTTATGAGGATGATGGACGATATCCTACGACCTTTCACCAATACTTTTGTAGTGGTTTGTTTGGATGACATCCTCTTCTACAACAAGACTTGGGTGGAACACTTGCAACATATTTAGCAGGTTCTGCACACACTGCGAAAACACAAACTATATGCAAATTTGGAAAAATGATCCTTCGGCATGGAAAAGGCCCATTACTTAGGCTACATCTTTGATCGACATGGTGTGTATGTGGATCGAGCCAAGATCTAGGTCATCCATGACTGTCCAACCCCAACCACACTCACTGAACTTCAAAGATTCTTGGGCCTCACCAATTTCAATCGCAGGTTTGCGTTGGGATTCTCTCAATATCGCATGGGCCATCAACCAAGTAACCAGGGGTGGCGGTAAGGAACAATTTGTGTGGGGCCTGTCCCAGCAAAAACCTTCGATGACATACACATTTTTTTGTTCTCGTCCCCAGTACTTTCATTACTAGACCTGCAACATCCCTTTGATATTGAGACAGATGCTTCAGAGTATGTTGTGGGAATCGTTTTCACTCAACATGGCCACCCCATGGCATATCATAGTGAGACACTATCAGATGTTGTCCGTAAGTACCCTACTTATGACAAAGAAATGTAATCCATTATGCAAGCCTACCACGAGTGGAGAAATTACATTCTTGGGAAGGAGACAATCATCCACATTGATCACAAGCCACTATAGTTCATGCAGACCCAAGGAAAATTGTAGAATGATCGCCATCAGAAGTGGTCCACATACTTACAACAGTTCCACCTCAACATCAAGTATAAAATAGGAAATACCAATCGAGTTGTTGATTGCCTCAGCCGGCCTCCAGTCGCAGCACTCACCACAGTGCTAGACTCTTATGGCCACGAGACCTCTAGATGGCCCCACCTCTACGAGACAGAACCCGACTTCTCCACCACCTACCAAATGTTAGGTGCTAACTCAGTGGTCGTTAATTTCCATCTTCAAGATGGGTTGTTGTGTCATCTGGGCCATCTTTGCGTTCCATCAAGCAAGTGGGTGAAGCTAATTTTGGAAGCTCACTATAGTCAAGTGGAAGGACACTTTGGCATCGAAAAGACAATGACAGTGCTGGAAAAACATTTCTACTGGCTGAAACTTTGACAAGATGTCAGTAACTATATCAGGTCTTGCACCGCCTGCACTATTGCTAAACCGACCAATAAGAAACAGAGTGTGTACACCCCTCTGCCTACTCCTAATAGGTCGTGGGAATTGTTGAGTTGTGAAAAAGGTACATATATCCTACTTATTCTCATGGTTTATGATATAATCTTAATTGACTTTTCTGTTAATTAGAGATAATTAGGATAGGAAATGAGCAAAATGTCTTCTAGAAATATCATTGAGTAATATTAGATAAATTCTAATATTCGGCTGGAATTGTGTGATTTTGTTGTAGGAATGGATAAATATTGTCAAACCCAAGATAGTTAAGGAGATTTAGAGGATATGAAGACTGTTGAAGGTTGAAGACATGAGGCGCAAAGCAGTTTTGAGAAAGATCAATTCCCTATTTTGTAAACCTTATAAATAGTAAAATCAATCCTGAAGATCTTTCGATCCTCAGGATAACTTAATTTAACCATATCATTGTAATATATACAGGGTAATGAATCCTGAAAAGGATCAATCTAAGAATTTTATCCAAGCATTCAGAATTCAGAATTGCTCTGCGAAAGCAGTCTTTTGTAAATGTTGTATTAGTCATGGAATTAATAGAAGCTTTTGGCGTTTTCACCATTCTTGCATACTGAGTTTCTAGTAGCAGTGCTTCTAAGGACTGAGGGCCCAGTCTAAAGGATTTACTATCTCAATCTGTAATTATATCAGTTTGATTTTCGTTTTGTGATTTAAATCTCTTTTGCAATAGTTATGATGAATGCATGAGTGTGTTGATATTTTTATATTGGTTTCTTATGAAAGATAGGTATTTCATCTGAATGTTATTAATTTTTTTTCCATTTTCCATTGTTGTAGTTTACTACTTGAAAGCTCCTCTCATTTGCATACATGTTGTCCCTTTCGCTTAAATTAGCATTTGTTGTCCCTTTCGCTTAAATTAACATTTGTTGTTCCTTTCGATTAGACTACATTTGTTGTTCCTTTATATTAGACTACATTTGTTGTTCCTTTCAATTATATTACATTTTCTATCCCTTTTCACAGATACAATAATTCGTCATTTCTTTTCCAGCAAGTTGATTAATAGTTGATAGATTAGTTCTGCAAGTATTTTCCTAGATTAGATTATTTCTTCTTAGTAGATGAATTCAACAGATTAGTTAATTCCTTTAATTCACAACATGTTATAGATCATATTTCAATTATGTCATAGATCTTAGATTCATAATTTTAAAGGAATATGTGAGGAACTTGATTGTTGATAAACTCAGATTTGCTTTAACTACACGATTTTAGCCTCTACAGTTATCTGCATAGACTTTGTTGATATTCTTGAAATAAAAGACGAATCCTCGGGTTGATAAACTAATGTTAAACTAAGGATGTTTTTAGGACATCTTTAGAGCCCATCATTTTGGCGCCATTGTTGGGGAGAGTGTCAAATATAGCATAGGTTGCGTCTCTAGATGATGAGGTATTGAATACGGAAGGTAAGAACCTATGCAGGAAACAAGTAAAACGCTTGTGCCAACGCCTACCTCCAGCTGATGTATAGAGGTCACTTAGGTACTTAGAATTTTGTGTGAAGTGTGCATGACTAAGAAGAAAGAACCTAAAAAACCAAAACCCCCACCAAAAACTACAAAATCCCAGGGCCTGGTGGCCCCTGGAAGAAGCACTTTAATAGAAGAAATCATCTGAAAAGTTGAATCCAAGCTTCGGTTGGACCCAGGAGAGGTTCTACCCAAATCCCCTAGGCAGCAAATTCACCAACTACAGCCTATATAGAGGTTCATAACAGAACTGAAGGGACTGAAAAAAGTTTTCAAAATACAGATCTTCCACCTTTCATCCCTTTAGACAAGGGGAACTCTTGTAATCTAGAGGAAGGAGAAGGGGAGACCAGCAGGGTTTCTAAAGAAAACCCATCACCACCACCTGGTCCTGGATCTCCTGTGATAGGAGAAGGTATACCTGAAATCCCAGATAGAGGTAGTGCGATTAAATTCCCCATGGGATCAAGTAATAAATCACCTCAAATAGAACACCCAAGCCAAGAAATTCCTAAGGATTATTGGCATATTTTCAACCAAATGGCACAACCAAATAAACCACGAGCCCAGACCTCCACTTTGGAGTACCCGATAGTCGATCCGGTTGCTAATGCCCCCATGAAATAAATCCCATTACAAAATCTGCCAACCTTTCATGGATTAATTTCATAAGACCATAGATAATGAAGCACGTGGAGATACGCTGGAATAATTGATGGAACAAAATATCACCACTACTGCTGTCCATAACAACAAATCAGTTGATATTGCACTAGGGAGGTTTTTGAATATTAATGCTAATTTAAATAAGCAACAACAACACAAATTGATTCAGATCCTTTCTAAGTATCAGTAGGATTTTGCCTGGGAATATTCTGACATGAAGGGCATTGATCCCCAACTCTGCACACATCATATTTATATTGAGAAAGATGCTCGACCCATCCGACAACCCCAAAGAAGATTGAATCCTCACCTCTGGGACGTTGTTAAAGAAGAATTATAGAAACTGTTGGATGTGGATTTTATATATCCTATTTCGGGCAGTCAATGGGCTTCCCCACTAGTGATTGTTCCCAAGAAGAATGGGAAATGGTGAATCTGTGTAGACTACAGAGAACTCAACAAATATACCCAGAAGGACCACTTCCCCCTACCCTTTATCGATCATGTCCTTGATACTTTAGCAGGGAATAAGTTTGTCTCCTTCCTAGCTGGTTTTAGTGGCTATAATCAGATCCAGATTGCCCCAAAAGATCAATATAAAACTACATTCACATGTCCCTCGGGTACCTTTGCATACATAGTATTTCCCTTTGGATTATGTAATGCTCTTGCCACATTTCAAAGGTCCATTCTGAGCATATTTTATGATCTGATTAATGAAGGGCTTGAAGTTTACATGGACGATTTCACCCCTTATGGAGATGACTTTGATCAAGCTCTAAGCAATCTGGAGAAGGTACTAGAACGATGGATTGCTACCAGGTTATGTTTAAGTCATGAAAAATATCATATGATGATGACTGAAGTTGTGGTACTAGGACATTATATTTCAGTAGATGGAATTAGGGTAGACCCAGAAAAAATAGAGGTAATCCTTAATCTTCCTACACCACGTACACAATCTGAGGTATGTAGTTTCCTTGGTGCTTCAGGATTCTATCGCAGATTCATGGAAATGTTTTCAAGAACGGTTGCACCTTTACATACTTTAACTGGTAATGTGAAATTTCAATGGTTTGATAAGTGTGATGTGGCATTCGCAGGATTTAAAAAGTTGATTTCGACAACACCAGTGCTGAGAGGACCAAACTTGAAAATACCATTCCACATCTCCACAGATGCATTGGATATCACCATAGGCATTGTCCTTGGATAGGAAGAAGACAAGAAACCTTATGCTATTTATTTTATTAGCAAAAACCTTACTCCCACTGAATTAAATTATACAGTAACAAAAAAAGAATTTTTAGCCATTATACATGATATTAATAAATTTCGTCACTATTTAATAGGCTATCCAGTTATTTTGTATACTAATCATTCTTCTATTAAATATTTAGCTAATAAACCTATTACTAATGGACGGGTTACTCAATGGTTATTACTATTGCAGGAATTCGACATCACCATCAAGGATCGACCTGGAAGAGAGAATCCTGTTGTAGACTTCCTATCTCACATACCAAAAAAAAATGATTGTTTGACAGTTGAAGACCAATTTCCAGACGAACATCTATTCGCTGTCACTACTAAGCCACCTTGGTACACTGATGTGGCAAATTATCTGGCAGCTGGGAAACTACCAGCACATCTATCATCAAGGGAAAGGAAACTGATTGTCCAACGCATTGCACGATTCACATGGATTGGTGGATATCTTTTCCACAAAGGGGATGATTTCTAGATCCGAAGATGTGTAAGAGATGACGAAATCTATGACATACTGAAGGCAGGTCATGATGAGCCCTGTTGCAGACATTTTGTAGACCGCAGGAATGGGCATATGATTTTACATATGGGCTATTATTGGCCCTCAATATTCAAATATGCAAATAAATATGTCCATACCTGCGACAATTGTCAAAGGATGGTTCGACCAGATGAAGATGATGAAATGCCCCTGGAAGCACAAGTAGTCGCAGAACCTTTCAAGAGATGGGCACTAGACTTTGTTGGACCCTTCAAACCAAAATCAAACCAAAAGGCCTATATACTAGTTGCAACAGACTACATGACCAAATGGGTAGAGGTAGAAGCCTTGTCAAGCGCAACAGAGGAAGCAGTCATTAAATTCCTTTTCAAATTATTTGTACACTATGGATTACCCAGGGAAGTAATCATAGACGAAGCATCTCAATTTACAGCCCATAGAATCATGACCACCCTGAACAGTTATCATATTAAACATAGATTTACTTCCCCATACCACCCACAGAAAAATGGGCAAGTAGAAAGTACCAATAAAGACTTGGAGGCAATTTTGACAAAAACAATCTCAACAAACTGTCAGAATTGGGCAACTGAGCTTCCAAATTCCTTATGGGATTACCATACAACGTGGTGTAACACCACTGGCTATTCTCCTTATCATTTAGTCTATGGAAAATAACCTATCTTCCCGATTGAGATTGAGATCAAGACTCTAAGGATGGCCGAGGAAATTGGACTGGATCTTACAGAGGCACATAAACAATGCCTACAACATCTCAATGAGTTAGACGAAGCATGCCTATCCACCCTGCAATGCCCAATTGTCATTCAACAACAGAGAGCTATCTGGCATGATAAACATACCAAGAAGAAATATTTTCAGAAAGGTGATTGGGCACTTCTCTATGATTCCAGATTTCAGGATTTTCCTGGAAAATTATAGACAGGGTGGCTAGGACCATATGAAATCAATGAAGTTCACAATAATGGAACTGTCACTTTAATTACCATCGATGGGTTTGTTTCTCCTTTTCTGGTAAATTAACATCGACTACGACTCTACCATCAACCACCTTCAAAAGAATCATTTTGCCAAGAAGTAAGTAAAGACCCTATTGTTCAGATTCTAGCTGGCTGGGAAGGTAACCCAACATCTTCAACTTCATAAATGATGATTTTTATCAACACTGTACATATTGTATATATCTTTCTTTACAACATTTGATTGAGTTTTTACTTTTTACTTTTTTTAGGAAAGTCACTTGAGAGAATAATAACTAGAAAAGACGATTATAAAGAATATACTTAACACTCTTTTCTGTTCCTTTCTCCTTCCTCACTTTGTAAAAATCATCAAATATAAACCATGTTTTCACAAAATATTAATATGTCATGTTTCGTAGCAAAAATCAGGCAACTGTAATAAAATACTAACGATAGCAAACCATCCAGTACTTTGATTATTGAATAAACCTACCCATAAATATTGAATGAATTTAGTTGATGACTAATCAATACTAGATTCACTAAAAACAATGTCTGCGGGAGGTTTACAATCACTTAAATGGTCAAAATTTTATGTTATCGTCCATTCGAACGGAACAACTGCCATTCCCTTCGTGCGATTGTTGCTCCCTTTGCTCAGAGTTGTCATTAATTTGAACGGAACAACTGTCGTTCCCTTTGTACGATGGTTGTTCCCTTTGCGTACAATTATCGTTCATTTGAAAGTAACGATTGTTGTTCCTTCTATTACATGGTTGCTCCCTTTATAAATTTATGTTGTTCCTTTTTCAGATAGCGTTGTTCATTCGAAAGGAACAACTGTTGTTCCTTCTACGTTTTTTTATTTTTGTTCCTTTTTCTCAAAATTCATGATTCGTTTTTGAACAACGCATACCATTATTACGTCAGTCACTCCTCTGGGTATGACCTTCACCAATTCATTTTCATCAGCACTAGTTCTGATTTTTCATTTTGTGTAGATCATTTAACATACTTTAGAGAACTATTTTTGGATTAATTTCTCCGAATCATCTTAAAAATTGTTCACAATTCATCAACCACCATAATTCGTTTCTTTCCCCTATATATCCACATATACTTGAATAACAATTGCTTTCATATCATAATAAGGAATCTTAAACACATTCTTACTTGGCATTCTTACACTTCTTATGCCATCCCTTACTCTTAAGGAGTAGATGAGCCTCCGTTGATAGAGCCTTAAAAATAAAAATAAAAAGCACACTCATCAAAATAAAATAAAGTTTTTTTCCACAAAGAATAGGGAGTCTCATCACGAGCCAACCTACCACGATCATCAGATAATAACATAAGTGACATTCCCACTATGGCTACCACACCAGGGCAATGGGCTTTGGCATTTTTATTTATTTTTCATCAAAGGAAAAGAGGTCTCATCACGAGCCGACTTGTTCACTTAGGTTACAATCTAGTGAGTGGCATTATCATCATATGGATACCAAACCAAGATAATGGTCTTCTTGGAAAAGAGAATTCAAACTATTTATTAAGGATACAGACTCATCTATGGGTTAAAAGGAAACCCTGTCGAGGCTATGGATGCTTACTGGTAGCAGTGGCTCTGCCTGTGGTATCGAAGTTTATCTTAAATACACCAAGTTTTAGTTTGTTTTTATATTTCCATTTCTCATTCTAGTTATACCCAAAAACCAACAGCCTACCTCCCTTACATCCAAGGAGTTACTGATAAAATTGCAAAAATATTGAGCAAGAAAGAAATTAAAACCTCTTTCAAACCACTTGATACCATCAAACAGAAAATGAGACCAGTTAAAGACAAACCTAACCAACTCAATTGAAAAGGAGTATACATAATAGAATGTTCGTGTGGCAAATGCTACATTGGAGAAACAGGTCGCTCTTTTCACACTAGGATTAAAGAGCATGGTGCTAACATTAAGAATGAACGAACCTGCACCTTAGCCTTAGTAGAACATTCTCTCACAACAAAGAATCACATATTCTTAGAATACACCAAAATCCTAGCAAAAGAAGACCACCTCCTTAAATGACGAATTAGAGAAGCAATTGAAATCATTAAGAATCCCAACAATCTAAACAAAGACAACGGTTTGGAGATTAGCGATAGTTGGATCCTGCTCGTTTGGGAAAGAAGATAACAATAACCTGATCCCTAGGACTTAATAACTTGTACCATTGTTAGGGTTTATTAATAGGTTTTACCCTAATTACTACCCTAGACTATTATAAATTAAAATTAAACTAGTTTTACTTATTAATAATCCTAGAATACTTATTTTTACTTATTAATAATCCTAGAATACTTATAACCACCATTAAATTATTTCTAAAAATAAACCCTAAATAGTAATAAATCATTAATAATAATATTACCTCTAATAAACTAATTCATTCCTCTTTTTAAAACTAATAACCAACATACAACATAGATTTTAAAGTAAAATATTTCTTTAAACTAATATTTATTACCAATTTTTATTAAATTCTAGATTAAACCAAACTATAACACTAATAATAATATTATTAATATTACCTCTAATGCAATTAAAATCAAACCTTAAATTAACCTAAAAACTAGCTTATAACATTATTATAATATTAATAATAATTAAATTATAAAATTAAAATCAACTTGTTTTTAACAATTTAATATGAAAATTATGTAGTAAACCCTAAGATTTTCATTGAGGCGACCCTATAGGTTTCTTACACTCAACCAAGTAGTATTAATTAGGGTTCCTCTCTTGAATTTCCCCTCAGGATATTATGTTCTGAAGATGGATCCTGTTGTGGATCTGAAACGTCGACAAATAATAGACAATATTGTGGTTCTTCCGATTAATTCTGAACAAAATTCTCACACAGAAACCTTAACCATCAAATTTAAAATTATTCGAAACATTTTTCCTCAAACGGTTCTAACATAAGTACGTCAATTTGAATTTCCCACACAAAATAATGATGGTTCATAATTACCGCTAAATGTGCTTTTTGAAAATTATAATGATTGTCTTTCCAACGACGACAGCAGCATAGTAATCACACCTCACTGCAACTATCTTCCATTATTACACTCGTACTTTTGACGGTCGAGTTCGACCTTTCCATTTATGGGGGGCAGATACTTGGCACGTTTACCGATAGATTGCAATGAGTGTAGTAAATGAGAAAAAATCACATTCTTATACACAATGTTGTTCTATATTTTATGTTTCTACTGTTTCAAAAGTTGTTTGAGTTAAGCTGCAACAAGGAACGATAGTCATCCTCACCTACTCACAGTAAATATGGGTGTTCGAAGTGTGCGCTAGGAGTCAACATTACTACAGGTAACAGAGCAGGCAAGAGAAATCTTACACCGTTTGGGGTGGACAGAGTACTTCAACCGGTTGCAAGGATATGACACGAACATCATGCTCGAATTCTTCTAGAACATGAAGGGAGGGGTCTCCATGGTTCGATATATAGGAATTACGGTCACAGAGGAAATCATAGAAAAGGTTACATGCCTCCCAAACACAGACATACAGTGGACTAGGAAATATACAGTGCTCAAAGAGGCTATGGAATCTTTTGTAGATCCTGGAGAAGAACTTGATAAAAAGGGAAAGTGACTCAACCCCGAACACTCTCAGTGAGCCATGGAAGGAGATGGCAGGATTAATACAAAGGTATATCACCTGCGATGGAATGTACAATGTGATCTGGTCACGCCACCTCAAATTATTAGCAGCTCTCAAACAACGGTTAATAATCAATTTACCATTTTTTCTAAATTCCATATTACATGAGGTTGCTATAAGAACAAAGAAGGCTAAAGATCTCATTACTATAATCAACCACCATGGGTTAGTAAAGATGATAGTAAATAGATCCCTGAGCCAAACTCAAATAACCTGGGGTGATCTAATCGAGGCCAATAGGCCTCTACAACTGGAACAACCCGAGTTGCATCATGAAAACCTACCACAGGGAATTGAGATAGCACAGGAAGGGGGAGACACTGCACAAATGGAAGTTCCATTAACTGACGCAGACCTATCGGCCCTCGCAGGCCGAGAATAGCTCACATGATCGTTCTTTATCTCCCTTGAGCCGGATTGGCTCTTTCGATTCCTCACTGGAATCTCAATTCGATAGATCCACGGGTCCTTTCGGAAGCTCCCCTATGCAAACAGCACTAGGCGCGAGCTCCAATTCTCTGGGAAACCATGTCGCTATGACCAAGGCCTCACCCAAAAGGTGCTTATCGCAACTCACAACTTGCGAGTTCGTGAGTTGAGGGTCCCGACTCTTCCTTTCTAATCTCGCGATACCCGAAATGCCGATACAGGTATGGTTCTTCCTCTGTCAGCGCCTTCCTCGCGCGAGCGTCGGCTATGCTCAGTGCTAGCACCCTTCGCTATTCTCCGCTTCGCGGGTTCGAGTGTCCAACCTTGGCACCTTCCCTTCATGAAACCCCGAGAAGCGATGTTGACTTTTCTCCTCGCATTCTCGCTACTCGCGACTTCACGAGTTTCAATGTCGAACTCTTGTGTTCTTATCTCGCGAATCCCCGAGACGCGAGAGGTCAATGAGTGTTGACTCCTTTCAATAGGCGACGTGTGTCCACCTGTCTATTTCATGGGCCCACCTTGAGGTTCTACCACGTGTCCCTCAGTACCTCGACTCTCGGCACTTCGCGACTTCTACAGTTGAGACGAGGTCCTTCCAACCTCCAAACCTCCGAATACGAGAAACGTGCGATGAGGCTTTGATCCAACGGTCCTCCCTTGACCCTGATCAAACAAATTTCCTAGATCCTCGTGATTTCGCCACTCGCAACTTGGAGCACCCAATCTTTGGGTTTTCACCTTGCGAACCTCCGAGTTCGCGAGATCCCTTGATCTCTGCCACCTGTCCTCCTTCGATGGACGACTTAGATTCTCTCGCGACTTCACCACTCACAACCTTGTGAATCTTGGTGTAAAGGTTTTAAACCGTATCTTCCCTGCTACTCTGCATGATCTGACGGCTTCCGGGACTTCGCGAATCCTCCACGGAGAACTCCAACCATCCAATGCCTCCTTAACAACTCTTGCGAAATGAACAAGTACGCCTTCACAAAGCTTATCCACCAGCAAACGATGTCATTACGCCTCCTTCCGACACTTCAAGGCACTAGCCCTCTTGAGCTTTTCTTCGACAACTTCAAAGATCCTATCCCTCCTGAGCTTGATTGAAAAATCCTCAAGTCCTTTGGGGAAAATTCTTGCGTGCACTCCTTGCATAAATTCTTCAAATACTTCCAAGTATTTGAACCTCTTCAACTATGTGCACTCCCTGCGATAGCAGTCCTTTCAACAACTCCCTTAGGTTTCAAACTCTGAGACTCTTCTCAGCCAGTGCACACTTT
>JASDQU010257332.1:4680-15880 GCA_032191745.1 Picea mariana
TCACTCTCGCCAATGTACCAACATTGTATTCAAGCCTTTGTCGATCACCTGGATTCACCCGGAAACACCTGATTAGCCACATCATCCATCAAAACTCATAAATATAAAAACATAATACACCCCTCATCCTTCCCATAGTGCGCAACTTTCCCCCATGCATCTACGCATCTGTGCGCGTCTGTTCTTCTTACAGCTGTGTTGATGGGTGTAAGTGACACACCGTCAACTAGAACATCAAATCCAGATGGGGGTTGTCTAAATAACCCAATCCGTTTGGAATTAAATGACTTGAAAGGTTTAATGGCTACGTCGGCCAACTAAAATCCTAAAAATAAAGAAGTGAAAACAATCTATGAAACTATAATACTAAAGATATAAGTTTAATGATTTATAAATGTCAAAATAGATAGATGGATATATACATATGATTTTGAACAATGTATATACAATTTGGAAGTTTTGTTGGATGGCTTGCGAAATCGATTTTTTCTGGAATTGTTTATGAAGTAGATAAAGAAATCACATACATTTTATATTTTCTATTTAACATTTAAAATCTAAAGAACTAATGAATACTAATAAAACACAATCTAAAAGAAGAAGAAAATAACAGTCAAAGAAAATTTAAATTATTCTTATTTCATTGATAAATGAACTAACAAAAGAATATAGAATATTAGTACACTAACCTGCGATTAATAAACTAATGAGTTTATGTCTCTATGCAATTGAAACTCCTAGTTGTCCTACCTGTGAGGAAAACCTGTAATAGGTTGGTGCTAGCATTCCAAGAACAAACTCAAAGGTATTTTTGGAGCAGGAACATAAGAGCAGAGTAATAAACCTACAGATCTGGTGATCTTGTAATGATGAACACTTATAGTAAAAATCAATTTAATACAAAACATTCATATAATACATCATTTAACATTAAGTATAAATCAATGATATTTAAATGAAATAATGATCACAAATGTAATATATGAACATCAAATTATACACAGAATTAAAGTGCTGAATAATAAGAAATATCATACGGCCATAAATCTAAAGCTGTATAAACGTAATAACATTCCATAATATAAAAGGCAAAACACAATGGGAAAGCGCGACGCTGGTCTAAAGACAAGGAGTGAATAGCTTGTCCATTTCAGTATTGAAATTTATATGTCCATAATGTGTCCAAATCAAAGATTTGTTTACAACTTAGAGTGACCAGTATTTAAACTAGTCCAGGATTCAAATGCTCTCATCATACAAGATAAAGTTGAATCCACAAAAATTATATGAAATTACAACAATAGTGAACTGGAAACCACTCATGCATGAGTTGGTTTGTCCAAAATAAACCAAAATTTTATTAACATAAAAGACAGAAAACTACAGAATAACTGAGCATATGTCCCAAGATGTTTGTTCCATGCAATAAACATCATAACCATAAACTTCCTGTAAATAGAAAAAGTGATTTTATATTCAGATAATCATACTAATTATTATACAAAAGAGACTGGCTACATAATCATAGATTCTGTAGCTAGTCTTATTTTTAGCAAATTAAATCAAAAATCAAATCTACCTATTTTGATATTTTCATGAAAGAATTAAATAAAATTAAAAAAAAAACGTTTAACCATTATAAATTGGCCAAAGAGGGATCTAACAATTCAGAATTTATAATAGCTTTAAACCTGGTTGTATTTTTTATTATAATTTTCTCGGTCTTCTTGAATTTTTTTTTCCCTCTCTGTGTGTGTCTTCAAGTTGAGGTTCTCTTGTTTCAACAGATCATTCTAAGAAATCAGGCGTTTGACTTGAGCCTGTAAGAATGGGACATCTCTATAGTAACATTTTATCCAGTCTAGGCAGCTATCACAGCGCACTGGGGTAATGGTAGACCGACATGGAACACAGTCGACAATGGGTGCTTCATTTTTACCTATAGTCTATTCCAGGTCGTGACTGATACCTGAAAAACCTTATTTTCCCTTAAGACACGAGGGTAAATTGGTCATGAAGTCATACTTTTCGACATGAGTAACAACCTCTTTCCTGGAAAACTGATTTTATGGGTCTTCACGAGCCAAGAAATCATCTATCTCCTGATCTGAATACCGATCATTGATCTCGATTGGATCGATCGAGCTCAAATGATTACTCTTTCGATTTATTAGTTTTCTAGAAATCAAACGACCAACATTCTTATTCTTCAAACTTAAATATTTGCTTTGTAGTTTCTTTCCTTTACGGAAATCCTTCACAACAGGTTCATTACTATCATTTAAATTAGAATCATTCATAGGCACAGGATGATCCTTTTATTTTAATTCAGTAATTACTTGTTCTAGATATTTTCTAGGTGAAAAACTACAGGTTAATTCCTTATCCACAGGAGTTTGATCAATAATTAAAAATGGTTCATTAAATTCTGAGCCATCAAGTGAATTGACGACCTGGCTTTCAGTCACTGGTCTGTCCAAATTAGGGCTCATAATAAACTGAGGTTTGACTGTATCGTCAACCTAGGTGAAGCCATTTCGGATTAGAAAAGCCTCCCAACTGTCACCGATTCGCGACAAGTGATATACCAACAAGATATTGATGAGCCCGTGGTGAAACAAACTCGAATTGATACTCTGTCGCTTAAAGTGCTTAGACATTTTGTAAAGACTCATCAACAGGTAAAAAGGCATATCCAACTCAAACCCTATAAAAACCATAAGTAATTGGATGTGGTATAGAAAAACTAGCCCATATTGTCCTTCACATGTAACAAACTGCTTCAGAATTAAAAGGAGATTATGCCATCTAGGTGTTAGCAGAGCAATAGGAATACCTTTTGTACAACAAGTGGTTTTGCGAGAAGACATGAATAAACTCCATGGGACATCTTCTATTTTAGCATTCTTAAACCACTTGTCACCTTTTAATGGGAGTCATGTCGCCCTGCTCACGAAATCCTCTATTAATTCGAACTGTATATCCCTAACCTTGGCCCTGAAACTGTCAAAATTCTATGCAAAGGCTTCTGCAACCGATAGGTTGTAGCCCTCGAACTTCTTGAGGAACACATCCCACCCATCAGCCTTCAGGTCGTCAATAGTGTCGTCATGGGATAGAAAATATTGGCATCCGTTCAGCTCGATACAAACCATGGGTGCCATTACCACTGTGACAAGTATACAACATATATCGCAAGGGGTAGGTTTAGGTTTCCAACAGATGAGCAGCAAGGACAAGTCTAAGCGAACTGTGATGGAACGAAAAACACAGGGTTTGCGGACTATCATAACTCAGACAAAAATTATTAGGGAAAACAAAAAACAGAGGTCTTGTAAACTACAAACCATTTCTCACAATGAGTGGCAAACCCTCCATAGTACAAAACCCCATACCCATAATGAATTGTCTCATTAATGTTTTGGGCCAGCAAGGTGAAACAAAAATTCAAGTACAACATGCATGTACCAATTTACATGAATGTTGATATGAAAATTAAACTCATGAGAACAAGATCAACAATTAACCAAGGTTCTTGTGCATTCGAACATTTCAACAATGAACTATAGAACCAATGATACCCATAATCCACAAAGATTTTGATAATGTATTAATCAATAAATTCATAAGTCTTGATTTTTAAACATATATGAGTACCTTTAAAACGATATTTCTAAGGTAAAAGATATGAAACCAAGTCCAAGTTTTTTATTTAAATTCATGCTTACAATCATGAATTTAAAACAAAACAAAACAAACGAAAATGCACATGACAACTCAATGAGGTAAGCTTAACCCAATCATCGCTTTGAAACTCAAAAATATAAACATTTACAAATAGGAGGTGATGGAAGCTACAGAAAGATGTGATCCTTTTGTGGGGACTTTTATTGTGATAAGAATCGAAATTAATTAGTGGCTACCAACAATGGCGACATACTGGGTGAAGCAGTTATCTCTGCATCACTAGAAAATTCATGTTAGGATGAATCAGATAAAATGAGTTTTTAGAAACAATTAACAATAGGTCAAGCATTTTGATCATAACTCAGAAAATAATGCAGTTTAGCATCAGATATATTCCTTTCTAAGACAAATGTAATCTGGTGTCTAACTTAGATTATGAGCATAGCGATGTTTATGCAGTTGAATTCAATACTGTTGAAAGGGCCACTACTACCAGTAGGCGTCCATAGCCTCGGCAGGGATGGCATTTNGATCAAAATGCTTGACCTATTGTTAATTGTTTCTAAAAACTCATTTTATCTGATTCAGAAAATAATGCAGTTTAGCATCAGATATATTCCTTTCTAAGACAAATGTAATCTGGTGTCTAACTTAGATTATGAGCATAGCGATGTTTATGCAGTTGAATTCAATACTGTTGAAAGGGCCACTACTACCAGTAGGCGTCCATAGCCTCGGCAGGGATGGCATTTAACCCACTCTAGTACCTCTATCATGTCCAAGAGTCGTCCATTCATGACACGGGACATCATTGCACTTGATCAAATTGAAATACTTACTTGAGCATCTTCTTAAACTTGGCATTGCTTCGCTACCAGTAGGCCTGTTCAGTACCCCAACGAAGTTGCCTTGGTATCATGCATGCATTTACCCGCTGCCAGTAGACCTGTTAAGCATCTTGATGGGTTTACATACACTTCCCACACATTACCATGCTTCCAAAACTCTAGAATTTTTTTTATGATTTGCAGAACTTAATAATAATCAAGAGGGCGGGGTGATACTGAAAATCTCAGATTTTAGCATAAAAAAATTTGATCATTAAAAATCATTTTCCTTTTTGATGACCTTCATCATGATCTGGACACTTAGATTTCGTGTTAAGAAACCATCTCAAGGATGGGAAGGTACAATTGAGTTGTTTTCCTTAAAACATGGACAACGTTAGAAGCTTATTAATAATGATCGCATCTACTTGTAATTTCAATGAGAAACCATAAATAATGATTTGAACCGAAATTCACTTCTGTTGATCTAAGTTTTAGCACATACCACTGAGTTGCTTGGGAAGTTATCAACCGCTTCTAATGAATGAAAATTATGATTCCCTTCCACAAATGAGATCGTGACTCAGACATAATTATTTAGAAAACAAATCAAAATCAAGCAAAATGAAAAGAACCAAAATAAAAAACAGAAAAGAAAATTAAAATATTTACAAAAGGGTGGATCTGAAATCATTAGGTGAAATACCTTTTGAGAGCTTGGACATTCACTGGGAAGTATCTGGATGTCCCTCCAAATTATGTAGATGGAAAGAGCTGGGATCCAATTTTTCATAAATTACAAATGGTCCCATCCACAGATTCTGGAACTTGGTGTGTTCCCCCTTACCCTCGTGAGATTTATCCCACTTGAGAACCAGATCTCTGACATTGAAATTCCTATCTAAATAAGAATTTGAATCAAACCATCTTTTTACAATTTGGTGATGCTGATCCAGAATCTTCTTTTCTTGTGTTCTCACTTCCTCTAGTTTTAATAAGGCATTTATTCAATTTTCTAGAGGAGGGCACTCCTCTTCTTGAACTTTCTGCGAAAATTGAAAAGAAGGAAGTAAAACATGCGGAGGGAGAATTTCTTCTCTTATGTAGATGAGGAAGAAAGGAGAATTACCAACAAAGGATTTTGGGGTCACCCTATGAGCCCAAAGTGCATTATACAGTGCATTGTGCCAGTTCTTGTGATTTTCTAAAACTGTCCTTTTAATAATCTTGATTAAATTTTTATTCGTTGATTCTGCCAAACCATTTCCTTGAGGATAGTAACTTGTAGAATACTTCAGTTTAATCCCTTTTTCCAGAGAAAATATGTTCATATCAAGGGATGAAAAGTAAGAGGCATTTTCAAAGACCATACATTCGAGAATGCCGAATCGAGTGATGAAATGGGAAATCAAAAAAGGCACTACCTGACTGGTGTTGACCACTTTTAAAGGTACAGCTTCAGACCATCTAGTAAAATAATCTGTTGTTGTAAGGATATACTTGTGTTGCTTCGAAGAAGAGGGATTAATTGGTCCTATGATTTCAAGGCCCCATTACTGAAAAGGTGTATCTACAGTAATGGGTTGCAAAGGGAAAGCTTCCTTTTTCACTTGTCCTGCAGTCTTTTGGCAGATTATGAATTTGTGGGACAGCGTATGGGCATCTTTAAACAAGGTAGGCCAATAGTACACATCTCTTATCACTTTTTGAGCAGTGGTATCTCCATCGAAGTGACCCCCGGCTTCACCTAGATGAAGTTCAGATAACACTTTTTCTAAATTTTCATTTTCTAAACAACACAGAAAAACACCACCAAAGTTCTTTTGAAATAATACATCGTTTATTAAATGGAAAGATGCAGATTTGAGCCTAAGTGCTCTTCTATTTTTAGGATCAAGATTGTGGGGAGCAAATCCATGCATCAAATAAAATTTAATGTTCTCATACCAAGAATTAGCAGTAGCTTGTGCATAGCATATCTGTTTTTTGTTATGTTGATTCACAGTTGAGGTGTTTATTTGAATTACTTGTTCTTCAACTGAATCGGCCACTAGTTTACATGGGCCTTGAGCTCTAACAATTTGTGTAGGGGTTATTTCAAGCTCATATTCCTGTAATGAATTCATCCAATTTCCCATTTTCTCACCCAACTCTTTTTGTACTAACAAATTTCTTACAGATGGGTATGTAATAATAACCTTGGTTCTGGATTTCAATAGGTAGGACCAGAAGTGTTTCACTGCTTTGAAAACAACATATGCCTGTTGATCTACTACAAGATAATTAATCTCTTCTTCTTTAAAAGTTGAGATCATGAAGGCAATGGGTATTTCATTGCTTTCAACATTTTTCTGTGTAAGCACAACAACATATGATCGATCAAATGCAAAAGTGTAAAGAGTGAAATCCTGAGAAAAATCGAGACTAATCAAGGAAGGGGATTCTATTATTGCTTTTCTAACTGAGTCAAAAGATGACTTTCTTGTGATCCCCAATGATACAAAACATCTTTTTTAATTAAATTTTTTAACGGTCTAACCATTTCCGAGAAGCTTGGGACAAACCTTCTAACAAAATTAATCTTTCCAAAAAAGGACTACATGGATTTTTTGGAAGAGGGAGGGGAAAGTTTAGCAATAGATTGGGTTCTTTCAGGGTCAATAATCATTCCATATTTAGACACTATAAACCCAAGATTTTTTCCTTGCTCTACTGCAAAGACCTATTTCTTAGGGTTGAGAGATATGTCGAACTTGCGGCATCGTTCCAGGACAACCCTGAGGTGAGACAAGTGATATTTCTTGTTTTTAGAGAAGATGGTGACATCATCAAGATAGACCACGACTGACTGGTTAATGAGGCCATGGAAAGCAATATCCATTTCTCTCTGGAAAGTGGAATCGTCATTTATCAGTCCGAAAGGAATTTTCCTATAGGCATAAGTGCCCCATGGGGTAAAAATGGTGGTTTTAAGATGGTATGAGGGAGACATAAGGACCTGGTTGTATCCCGAAAAACCATCTAGCATAGATAGTCTCTCGAAAGAAAACACCTGTTGTAGGATTTGTTCCATTGGAGGAACAGGGTAGTTGTCTTTATCAGATGCTCGGTTTAAGTTCCTAAAATCGACACAGAGTCGAATTTCACCACTTTTCTTCCTTACAGGGACTAGATTAGACACCCATTGTGTGTGCCTAACTGGTAAAATTATCTTTGCAGTTAGTAATTTGTTTAGTTCCTTTTTAATAGTGGGTTCTAATTTAGGATGCATATTCCTCAATTTCTGTTGAAAAGGATGAGTCTGGGGTTTCATAGGGATAACATGTTGTATGATGTTAGGGTTGAATGTTTTCAAGTCATCATACATCCGATCAAAAACGTCTTTAAATTCGTTAAATAACTTTATGAAAGAAGATATTTCTTTCTCGGAACATCCTTTTCCTAGATTAATATTTTGAGGATTATCCTTTGTTCCAAAATTAACCATTTCATAAATCAAATAAGAACTCTTAGTTTTGCAATTTACTATCCCTCTAAATTTATCATTCAATTCATAAAATTTCTCTAGTCTTATGACAAATCTGGGGATAGATTTTACCATCTTGGATGTCGATTCAGGAGATCGAGGATCAAATATTACCGGGAAGTTTTGGAGGTTCTCATCATGAGTTCCTTCATCAATGACTACACCTTGGAAGGTGTCTTCCATATGCAGAAAGTTGATGAGTTGTTGGTCATCATCGAATACTCTCCAATTTGTAATGTTATCCAGGATCGACGGCCTAAACAAGAATTCAATTGAAAATGCATTAGGGGAAATACCTTCAGCAGGTAATAGTTTAGAAGCAACATTGGCCAATAAATCAACTTCTAAATTACTCAATCTAGGAATGAAATTTATGTTAAATGCTAAATATTTATACATTAAAATCCATACCTCTATTTGGTAGATTTTCATGTGGTGATAACTAATGTATGGAGTTTCTTACCTACTTAACCACGATTTCTGAATCACGAAATACTATCAAATTATGCACGTCCATATCCAAAGCTTTCCTAAGTCCTTGTAGAAGTGCTTCGTACTCGGTCATGTTATTAGTACATTCAAACTGTAACCGAAAAGCAATAAAAGTCTTATTACCTGCAAGATCGATGAGTACACAACCAACACCTACTCCTTTTTTGGATTTGGTTCCATCAAAGTATAAGGACCATATTTTTGCATCATCGGAAGTACTTGGCATACTTGGAAAAGTTGATGTCTGAGTATGGGTTACAACTTGAGATTGTTGCGCAGGATCAGTGACAGGAGAGATTTCGGTCATGAAATTACCAAATAAGGTATTCATTCCCTGCATTTCAAATGAATTATCAGATGTAACAAAAGGTTCATTTGTATCATTAAAATCCATTATAGTATGCTTAAGATAACGTTCTTTGTTTATCCTGGTTTTGTTGGGTTGTCGATTTTCAGGCAACCAAAAGTGAGACCAATCTGTGGCAAAGTAACCATGCAGCTGTTATGACCAGTCCATTCTTAAAAACAAGACATAAACTTCAGGGATATCAACAATGATAATATCAATTATCTGGTGAACCTTAGGATTTGACGATAGTCTAATCAGTACATTCTAAAGCTCACTAATTAATTTAACATTTGTTCGATCTAGCTGAATAATTTTGAGATCAGAAGGTTTAATTTATTCATTATTTTTTATGCATATAGATAGAGGCATCACATTTGATGATGCGCCAGAATCGACCATACAATTATGTACATTCATATTAAAAGTTTCAAAGGTTAATAAAAAATGTGGGACATTTTTTCGAGTATTAACAACAGAATTCTACTGATTTTTTGTTGTTGTCCCTAAAACAGTTTTATCTACATTTGCTACAATTTTTTATGCTAAGTCCATTTTGTCCGAAGGTTCAGATGTCTTTTTAGTTGGGACATTTTCAACTGTGTTTGAATCAATTTCTGCTAATTTTTTTCTACTAGAATCGTTCTTTTTACTATATTCCGCGATGCTTTGAAGCATTCTCTACAAAATAAGGGGAAATTTCAGCAGTTCAAAAACAAAAATATTAGCCCTCAATTTTTTTAAATCTTCAATTAAATCTTATTCTAAAATTGGGGTTGCTAAGCTTTGTTTAATTTTAGTTTTCTTTGACTGTTTCAGAAACACATTTTTACTTACTTCAGAAGGGGGCTTGTTTTGCGTTTTGCTTCTTATGTTGTAGGGTTGAACAGTTTCAAAATTCACTTGGAAAATACTGTCATATAAGTGACCGGAAATAGGAGGAGATGATTCTTCCCCTTCGGGTACCTCTTCCTCAACTACATCTTTATAATTTTCAAGAGGAACAGAAGCAGAATTATCATGTGCTTCTAAGATGGTTTGCAAAGCATACTGTAAACTTTCGAAATTTAGACCTTATGTGGTCGGGTTTGACCGGTTATGAGGAAAAGGCTTTCTGAAAGGAGGTTTAAAACTTTCTTTTCTTGTGGATGCCTCCTCGGCTGATCTATTCAAGTCAACGACCTGATTTGACATCTTTTGGAAATCTTTCTGCAAGCTTTCTAAGTCTAAAATTTCTTGTTGATTTTTGGTTTGAGGAGGCCTAGTGAGAATCTTTGTTTTCTTCTTAGAGGATGAAACTGTTTTAGCTTCACTATTAAGATTATCTTTTAAGCTCAGTATATATTTCTCAATTTGACTTGCCTCCTCAAAGGCTTCTAACAAAGTGTTCTTTTTAGACCTTTTGACCCATATGGCTATATTATTGTGCAAGGCTTTAGCATAATATGCAACAATTAAACTTTCCACGGGCATCGAATCTGCAGGAATTTTATTCTTTAAAGTAAGAAATATTTGGTTAAAGTCTTTCACTTTTTCCTTATGATTCATTTTTAAACTCGAGATTTCCATAACAAGACTTCCAGAGATTTATCATCTCCGAATTTTTTAAGAAAACAAGTTTCAAACTTGTCCCAAGAGACGATGGTTTGGGGTTGTTGAGCAAAATACCATGTGGAGGCATTTCCCTAAAAAGTATACAAAAATAATATGCATACTACATCCTCATGTTCAATGCTCCTGAGTCTAATGGCCAACATAAATTTTTTAATGTGATCCTCAGCAGATTGCTTTGAATCTGGATCAAATTTGGGCAGCCATTTCTTCGGATGTTTTGGTAATGGGTGTTGGGGTCTGGGTACAGCCACGACATCTTGATCAAGCCAAGGTCTGGTAGGATTGTTTTGGTTTTCCATGGGAGTTGGTGGTGTCGAAGGATGTGATGGTTCTGATGAAGTACTGCCTTCGTCTGAGACTCTCCTCATAAAGAGGATGGAGATGAACCAGGTGGGGAAGGCGGAATACCAGATCCTCCGGCTCCAAGGATAGGCCTTTCAGTAGGATCGATAGGATTACTACCTAAAGGGTTTTCGGGCATACTAGTGCCTTGAATTTGTTGCTGGGGGCAGGTAACTTCAACCCCATGTGGCACGGTCCTTATATCGTGCGAGGTGTTTTAGAAAAAGGTGTTTCTCAGTATAATTTCTTAAATAATTTAAACAATCAAGTGCTACATAAATTGTCAACCCAGGGAAGTCTGTTTATTTCAAAGGTAACCACGCACTATATATGCTCAATTCCAAAAGCAACCTAGAGTTGTAGTAA
>JASDQU010257333.1:0-15879 GCA_032191745.1 Picea mariana
ACAGGATTGGGGTGAAGGATAATCCCTTTCTTGTTGAGAGGGAGTGTTTAAAATTAAACAAGAAACATGTGTCTATTTATTTTTCCCTTAAATAAATTGGACAATAAATATTAATCTATTTTTTCATTCATAACTGAGTGAGTTGGATTTGTAACAAAATTATAAGTGTAGTTAAGTGAGTTAAGATCAGTTGTACTAGTTGTAACTAAACTTGCACTAGTGAGAGTTCAGTAAATCAGTGAAATCACATGCAACTGAAGATTCGCCATGGTTAACTACATGCATGTCAGATCCAGTGAAGACCCAGTTGAGATAACAGGTGAAAGGGATAGTTTGGCTATCAGTTGTGATTTGATCACACATGCAGTGGATATTCTTATGAGCATGTGCAAACTAGGCAATTTGTAATTCAATTGTGAGAATTCTAATTGCAGGATTTGTGCAGAGGAGGCAAGTTGTCTGGACACAGGAATTGGCACATGTATTTGTTGATTTGTGTATGATAGTGTGAGATGATTGTATTGTACTAAGAGATCTTGGATTAGAGTTTTGTATGAGATTGTTTCATGGTCCATGATATACATAATATATGATAGTGGGTTTTTAGATTTACGTTTTCCCAATAAAACTTATGTGTTATGTGTTCTTGATATTTCACTTTGTGATTGTGGTTGTGATCATGGTTTAATTTTTCGCAAGAATGATAGTAGAAGCGATTATGTATTTAACAGTGGCATATAATTGTTAGATCAAGAGAATCGCGAGAAATACTTAATTTGTATTGAAATTTCTACAAAGGCTCCATCAAAAAACATATTCCAAATAGAGGCAGTTGGAGGAGGGGTTTCACAAAAAGTGATGGGTTTCTTTCTTATTTCAAGAGGAGGTTCGGGAGCATTAGTGAGCTGCAATATGATGGTTCCCAAATCAGTCTCAAGAGAAAAAATAGGATGGTTGGTGGGGTTGTTTCATCACTAATGATGTAGGCCAACTAAGCTTCCATGTAAAGTCTCATTTTTTCACCCTCGAACATAGGAATGGTGGCATATGAAAGGTCCATCTGCAAGGTTCTCCCCAGTCTCTTTATCCAATATCTAGATAGCAGCATCCTGAACTTACGGGGAACATCAGCCACTACGATATCCATGATCATGCTCTTCATTGGCAGCTAGAACAGAGAAACAGCCAGGTCTTTGATAACCCCAAGGCACTTCACCTTCTAGGAATCGAAAGAATACAGGTCATGGTAGGATTTTGTAACCTCTAACCCGAGCTCTTCCATGACAATCTTAGGCATAATATTGTGAGATGCCCCTGAATCCATCAAGCAGTTATGCAGCACCTTATCATGGATGTTCAATGAAGTGTAGAAGGGAGGGGAGGATTCATCTCTATCCTCTACCAAAGGCCTTAATATGATAGCTAGCCTTTCATCTTATAGGTTAACTGAGTCTATGGAGTGAGATGCAGGTTCGGGCTGAAAAATTTGGATAGGCACCTTTTGAAATCCTCATGCTTGACTAACTCTAAGAGAGGTACAGGGATTCTAATCTTTTGAATCTGATGCTCAAAGTTATAAGGGGAGGGAGGCTTAAGAATATCCTTCACCTCGAGGATAGTAATTTTGACCACTAGTGGGGGGCTCTGTGCCTTCCTTTCTTTATTGTTGTCTTCCATATCTCTAGCAGGTTTCTCAGCTCTAGCAGGTCGTTCAGGAGTGTCAGGCTTTCCTTCCTTCTTCTTGGATCATAGGTTATATCTATTCGGATCGTTGTTGGTCTTTTCTCCTTTTCTCAGCTCATTCAGTTGATTACTCATGAGGTCTTCTTTGTATGCAGACTGATTTAAATGAGGGGATGAAGAGGTATCTCCAATGCAATGGATCTCAGGATCAAAATCTTCTTCCTCTCCATCTTCATTGGTAACCAGGTTATTTTGGAGAGGAGTTTGGATTTTTTGATCATATCAGTCCCTGTTTCTCTAATCTCTTTGGATGTTCTGAGGGGCATTAGTTGGTCTTTTGAAACTACCCTTATTATCATAAATTTGGGGATTTCTATTGCTCTTCTTTCCTTCCAATTCGAACCTTTCCATTCTAGCAGAAAGTGACTTTAGTAGTTTGGTTACTTCATCCATTTGAGGGGGGGAAGCAAAGGAAATAGAAGTCGAACCTTTAGACCTACCTTTTCTTTTGTCTCTATCATCCTCACTCCTAAGCTTATCAACTGCCAATATATTAGATTCTACTTCAATGGTTGCATCTTGCATGTGAGCCAAGGAGGTAGCTCTTCTTTCTCTTAATAGGAGGCAGAAATCAGGATTAAAAGCACTAGAACAAGTAATATTTTCAGAGGTTTATGTAGGCTTAATCTCAGTGGGAATTTTATCATACATTATATTAAACCTCTTTGAGAAGTCAGAAACAGATTCCCCTTCGGCTTTCTTCAGTGATCCAAAATTTGTAATATAGTAAAGGAAATCCTTTCTATCACCCCAATTCTTTACGAAGGCTTCATCAAGGGCTTCAATCCCATCAATAGATCCAAGGGGAAAATCCCTGAACCATTTCCTGGCCTCTCCATCAAGGCTATGAACAAAAATTATCATCCATACATATCCAATCACAATGACATAATTGTCAGCATAACTATAGAAGGTTGCAAGGTGCTCCTCTACAGTTATATCTCCCTCACTTGTGAACTTGGGCAATTTTTTAAGGTAGCCATCATCTGGGAGAGCACTCAGAGGCTGAGGTTGAATAAGAGGGGCGTACCTAGAAGCCACTATAGCATACATTCTATTTCGGGGGGGATTAGAACCTGCCATTGGGATGTGAACTAGAGGGGAACTTGGAGGCGATGGACTTCAGATGGGTGAAACTGGAACAGTGCTTCTGGGAGATAAAGATAAGGGGCTTGAGGGAATAGAGGTTTCTCCTTCTGTAGTTGCAGCAACCTTAATAGGAGGAGGAGGAGTACATCCTGGAGTGGGAAATTCTTATAAGGTCAAATCTCTCTTCTTCCATTTCACAACTTCGGGGGAGAAAGGGGTGTCAAATCTCTCTCCTTCCAAACCAAGAATAGGAAGGGAGAAATCGGCAGGAAAACTCCCAAAACTTAAATTTCTTGAAACTCCAGCAGCTTGTATAATAGGAGAATCAGAAATAGTTGTTGGAGTTCGTAAAGAGATATTATGCAAATTATCATAAAAACTTGGTACAGAAGGGAGGTACCTTGTTTAGCGGTATTTCCCTTTCTGATAATTTCCTCTGGGTCAACTTCAGACGTTGCTAGAGGTAGAAATTAAGTGGACCTTGTGTGTCTACCTTTAGGAGCCATAACTAAAACAGTGGAGTCGAAACAGTGGAATTTCCAGGTGCAAGTTGCAATCTTCAATGGTACTAATATCTTATGCACCTTTAGAATCAGAGTTTCTTTGTCATTCTATCCCAGGGAAATGTCTTCAATTCATTCCCCAGCAATGGTGCCATAAATGTTAGCACTAGAAGTCACCTTCAGATTGCATAGAAGGTAATCCCAGTACCCATCAATTTATGTGACTGTAATTGAGTTTTAAGAGGTCAAATGGAGATGACTCAATAATAATAACGTTCTAACTCAGAAATATGGACTAGCATGCACAAGCAATTGAGGTCTGGAATCAACTTCAGTCAATAAGTTGGAATAAGGGTGAATAGAGGGAATACTTTGGTGAGGAGAGTGTATAGGTCTTCCTTGGATATCAGGTCTTCCAGCAGCCTAAGGAGGAAAAACTTAAATTCAAGATCCTCTTGAATTCAAATCTCAAAGAAACTGAAAGAAATTATGACAGCACTCTAATCAAACATTCATCGTAATACAGTTACAACAATTCATGTGAATCATTCATTAATGAACTCTCTTAGTATCAGAGGCAAATAAGATGGAGAAAAAAAATTGACTTAGATTAACCAAGATGTGTAAAAAACAAATACATAACCAGACAACCAGTGTTCTTCATAAAAATATTACAATAGTGGGGAGCCTAGCTCAACCATTCGACCTTAACAAAATACTAAAACTGCTTATATATACTCAGAAATGTTGCAACCACCAGGAGTGTGATCGGACCACTACATTAACGTTTTCAGTCAACGCCTGCTCTATCAGATTGTGCAGGCCTCCTCCTGTCAGATGGGAGCCAGGCACAGTTATGTATTTTACAGGAAAATCTGTCCATAAGGAAGCTTCAGATTGACAATCTGCCTTCACGACCGCTCTCTGCATGTTTTCCATTTATGGGGTGAGAGGAGGTCTCAACTGCCGCCCCCATATTCAATAACTACCTTCATCATGATCAGTACTAGGCCTAACACTCATGAATGCTCAGACATTTCCCATGACTCCTAAGAGTCAATATCGACGTCTCGAGGCCATGCTGATATTTTTCTATGACCAATATGGGCACTTTTAGCCTTTGGTGTAGCTCCTTTTCATCGCTCCATCATGCATGGGACCTTGGGTCATAACTTGGCGCTTATATCCAAAGGTGCTTCGAGATTTCGTCTTTCAAGAGTCTTCACTCCACTTGATTTTAAATATTTTGATGCATGAACTTGCGAAATAGCCTTATTCAGATCAACGATCGGGCTTGCTTTGAATTTGACGGCCATGATTGCTTCCTTGAAAATCCGAGTCGCCAGCCGCTCGATGTTAAAACCTCTAATTCATGAAACCGCGAATACTTGGATTTGGTGCCACGCGTCCCTCTGAATCGGACGACTCTTGCTAATTTTGAGTTTCGGGAGTTCGGACCTTTGACGAACAACTTTAACAACATTTCGAACTCCTGATTCCCGTGACTATTTTCCATCGCTGATCTCTCCTAATGAGACCTATGGCCCATATTAAATCTTTGCTCTACCTATTGACTTGGTCTGCGAAAAGGAGAGAGACAGAGAAAAATTATAGTCTTAGATAGAAACCACAAACCCACAGACTCTGACAATTTTATGTGATAACACCTCCCATACTTAAATTTGAAAAATTTTATAAGGTCTTTGAGCATTTTTTAGTTTTAAAAGGGGGGATTTAATGCACATGTATGGGTGGTTATTTTATTAAATGTGGATTACTTGGCATGATACATGTGACTTGTGGACCCTTGGAGGTTGTACTTGTTTGTATTTGCAAGACCTTGCTCGGTGAAAGCTATCCATAGAGGAATTATGCCATTTTGACTCTTCATGGGGGGTTGAAAACCCCCGGGATGGATTCCATACCCCATAAGTTGGGAAAAACATCCTGGAGCCTTTGTGTGCAAAGGATAAAGGACGTTTCCTTTGGAGGCACTTTGACAACATTTGAGGATTAATCATAGCCCTTTGCACCTGGACGTTGGCCTTTGGAGTAACTTTGATAGCATTTGAGGATGAATCATAGCCCTTTGCACCTAGATGTTGGCCTTTGGAAACCTAGGAAGTCACTTTCTAAACCCTTGACATCATTTGGAGGCTAGCTTTTGGTGGGCTTGATGGTTCCAGAGGCGATGTGATGTAGTTTGAAGGAAGGAGATGTGTGGCATGATAAACTAGCACATGAGATCTTGACAGATGGCCTTTAGAGGCCCAACGATCTACATTTTGAGGGTCAACGTCTCAGTTTTAGGTCTCACGTCACCCTTCTAGGTTATGAAGTCACCCTTTTTAGGGTTTTACTTTATGTCATGTTTATATTTGCAAGTTGTAAGAGAAAATAAAGGGGGTCAACCCTCTTTTAATTTGTTGTTGACAATTTTACGTGGAAAAATTGATTTAGATGGCCTCATATAAATATAGGACCATCTATTTTCATTTTCATAACTCATTACTTGAGAATTATATACTTTTGGACTGAAATTTCAGCCTCCTTGGGAAAAATCGTTATCTCTCTTTTTATGTCATTATGGATGCAACACTTGTTATTTGGAGCAATAAAGGTTGGTGACTTCTCTTAGTGGGGTTTCTTTGGAAAGTTTTGGATGACATATTGGTAGTAAGGGTTTATTTGCATGCTTTATCTTGAATTTGGTAAGTAATTTATGCAATTATTGTTGTCTTGCTTGTTTAAATTCAAGAAATACATCTTAAAACCCTAGGAAGAGTAAAAAAGCTTACACCCTCCACCAAAATTAATTATTATTTATCATTGAAGGGATATAAGGATTGAAACATGAATCAAGAAGGTTTACACCCTTGTTTCAAGGCTTATCTAGGGTTTATTTATTTAGAAAGTAAGAGGGTTTACACCCCTAGAGAAACGTTAAACCCTAGTTCATCTTGGATTTTAAGATAGACAATTTGGAAGGATTGTTGTTGGGTTTTATAAGGGTTTAACTCTCAACAAATATCTCTTCTTCATCCTTGTTTAACTTGTATTCCAAGGAAGAGACTCCATTCACCCATTAACAGGCACTATTCTTTGCATTGGTGATTGTTAATTATTGCATTGGTAAACACGGATTTTGAGATATTGAGATTGTTCAAGTTGGATATGAATTCTAAATGATTTAAGCTTTCTTATGCTACAAGGGCATCATAATTGGTCAATTGAGTGTTCTACTGTAATAATCATTAATCTATATCCATCGGGGTTTCAACAAACTCACTTTCTCACACTTTTTCCTCACTTTTCTACCACTGAAATTTACTTGTAAGTTGTGATAATTAATCTACTCTTTAAGGGCTATTATTTGGGTGGATTACTTGCTTATTTTAGTGGTTATAAATTCCTTCTATAGAAAAAGTTTACTACAGCCATTGGGATGTCATAAATACTTTTTGATAACACTCATTAACAGGTCCCCTTTGTCATCAAATTCTTGGTCTAAACATTGGAATATTGTGTACTAGTTACAAGCTTTATGTTCTAATATCATATAGTTGATTTTGATGGTTTAATTTGCAGTTGTTATAACTTCTTCATTGTTGATATATATTTCTTTACTGCTGCAATTTTGGGACAGTGAGGTTTCTTGTTGATTCTCCACTTGTTTTGAGGCTTATATTGTCATATTTGGTCTTATTTTGGTTTGTCTAACATTGTTTTACAGGTACACAACCTTGGCAACCATTTACCAACTCCAAAGAATATCTCCTCAAGCCTCAAGTCATCTTAGACCTTGACCTATAGGGGTATTCTTCTATCTCCTTGATTCTCTCCTTGCAATCCCCCTAGGGTCACTCAGGAATCCTCTCTTGTGTTGTATTTTTCCTTCACTAAAACAAGGGGGATATCTATTGAGGTGAAAGTGATAAGTGTCCCCAATTGTGTCACACTTGTTTCTTGTGTTGGGACTTTCCCAAACTACAATTTGTGCAATAATATTTTTGGCGACTCCATTTGGGTGAAGTTCCCTTTTCACTTTTGATGAGCTTCACGTAAGTTTATCCGGGGACTCCATTGATGTATCATGGAAGTATATGATGAATGTTTGCTGGAAAAATGGGATGATATCTCTAAATTTGATAGTGATCCATGTTTGGTCATTGCACATGTTGTCAGGTTTATCGAATACATTGGTATGCATGAGATAACCTAGGATGATGTTCTGACACGATTATTCTTGTTATCTCTAGATAAGAAACAAAGGAATTTGATCAAGCATACTTGCATTCCAAAGGGCTTAGCCTCCACAACCATTTTCATCCGATAATTTTTCAAGCATTGTGGACCAAGATCCCAACGATTTGAAGATACTATTCATGACCTTGAGGATGATTTTTAGAAAGAAATACTTCCATTGGTTCCAATTGAGAATTTGAGGGTGGTTTCTTCTCTACCCATTGAAGAATCATTAGATGAAGTATCTCTTCCCCATAGTAATGCAGAAATTTTTGAAGAACAAGTCCGTGAAGAGGAGGAAGACTCCAAGGAAGTGCAGTATTTTGACAAGACATCACCCACCAAAAACAAATCCCACGATGGCAAGAAGAACAAGAATTGATTTTTTAATCCTTTGGAGAACAATTAGATGAAGCACTCCTCATTGAGAATTAAGCCCCTTGTAATGAAGAGATGCTTAAAGAACATGCCCATGAAGAAAGTTGCCAAGAAGAAAAGGAGGAATTACAATAAAGTGCGACATGTTGAAGATCCAGACAAGACACTTGTATCGATACTCCCACTTGATGAAGGTGAAGAAGTGATCAGTCCTAATGATACAGTTGATCAACACATTTATGATTTCATACATGTTTGGAGGCGTAGATGGGACATGGTTTGTTTCATTTTTTATGGAGATATCATTTATGAAATTGAGGGTAGTTTTCAAAATAAGAGTGTTGAGTTGTATTCTTCATAGAATTGGTCTTCATACTGGGGTGATCCAAGTATTTGGCAGCCCGATGATGATAGAAGAACATATGGGTCTCATCCATCCTGGTATGACTTGTCGCACTATACTCATGATGATTTTCGGTCATTCATTGGAAGTTGTGATGCATATCCTTTTGAGAACTCAGATTTGTTATATGATTTTCAACCATCCTTGCCTTCAAATTTTGATGGACATAAGACCTTAGTCAACCCAGAATAATCAGAGACTCACCTACAGAGAGAAAATGTTTTTATCTTGGGGGTTGTTGTAGGGATGCACAGATAAAAAAGAAAAATGCTTTAAATGTGGAGAAAGACTCTTTCTTTAGACCTGAGCTTGTCCCGTATCTCACATCTTCTTCCTTGGGAAGATATGGTTTCTTCTTTGGATTGCTCATCTCATCTTATCCTTCGAGGACCATTGTTATTCTAAGCGAGGACGAAGATGAGCCATCGTCTATATGTGGTATTCCTATTTAGAGATGGATTGAACAATCTTGTGGCTACCCTTTCTATCATGATTTGGTCCCGCCCTCTCACCTCTATGAGTCACTTTTTATGATTGATCATATACTCATTTATGCTTATGATTATTATGTGCTTAACCGATCTTTATTGTATTACATGATTAAGCATGGGGGGAGATACCTTGATGAGATGATTGATTGGTTTCATTGGTTGTATTATTTCACCTGACATCTTTAGGACTTGATTTCTATGAACCTTGAGCCCCAGCTAAGCAGGTAGTTCATTTGTTTTCTTGCATTACATTTGTGTGTTCATCATAGTGTAGTTACATTTGCTTTCATGCTTTTCTTTACATATTTCTTCTCTTGCATTTATGCATAATTTTTGTGACACATTTGCTTGAAACACATTACATGTTAGTTAGATGTTTATGAAAAACGCAAATTTTTCTATTTAAGAAACAGTTGAAATTTTGAAGTTTTGATTATATGAATAAACAGTGAGCAAGCCACCCCTCAAAGCTCTAATATCTTGCTTCAGTATGTGTAGGAACAAGTCTTACCAGGAGATGTTGAGGTTCTCATGTACGCTATGGAGAGCACATGTCCCCATGTAGGAGCCAGATGTTACTCTTCCAGGCTAGGGGTAACTAAGGAGATGATGTCTCGAGACCCATAGGTAGAAGACATGGAGTGCCAAGAGCCAGATGACCAGTTGATCCCACATTGAGTATACAGTGACCCTCCACTCCACCACACATCACCATGCATCGCCAATAGCATAGAAACATCTGCCACACTAGCCTGGCCCAAAAAGGACAGTAGGTATTGCTTCATGATGTAACAAGTCTGGTTTCATGGTAAGTATTACTCTAATAGTTGAAACATTTGAGCATGTTGCAAAGGATTCTTTCTTGATTATAGAACATTTTCTTGGAAATTATACCTTTTTCCTTATTTCACCTCAGTGGTTGACATGGATTCTTAGTAAGTGGGTCACCCTCAGGGAAAGGGTTTCTACTGGGGGTATCCTTGAAGAGTCATCGTACCATTCCCACTCATACTCGCCACTTTCCACACTTCTTCCACTTTGTTTTCTCATCTTTTGGGTCTCTAGGTTCATTTACCCCAAGAAGGGCTTGTACCTAATTTCATGGGAAGAAGGGGTTGAAGGCCCAAAGGTGTTGTAGCTGGAAAAAGTTAAAATCCATAAATTATCCTTCTATGTGCTCGCCCTAAGGTCATGAGAGCAATGAAACGCTCCCCCATAAAAATCAAGGACCTTTAAAGAATCAAATGATTAACAAATGTCTCACTTGATGGGGGAACGAATTTGTGGGGTCTTTTAATTTCCATTGTATATGGCACTCAGTGTATTCTAACTTCAAGTGGAATTGTGGTGCTCATTTTCTTTCCTTTCACATAACACTTAATGTTCGGACCATAATAAATGAAATTCCAATAAAGGGCTAGGAAAAATATTGCATTGTAAATGAAGGATGCAACACACCCTCCACAAAGGCACCCATAAATGAGATAATATGAGTCCTTGATATGTTAGGAACCCCATGCCCAAAAGTCTTACCCCCCATCCACCTCATATTCACTACATGGACTAGAGAGGGTCATGTTGGGAAACGTTCCTTGACTTTAGGATTGGTCTTCCCAATAGGGCACCATGACAACCCTCCCATACTTAAATTTGACAAATTGTATAAGGTCTCTGAGAAATTTTTTAGTTTGAAAAGGGGGGGTTTAATACACATGTTTCGATGGTTATTTTATTAAATGTGGCTTACTTGGAATGATAGATGTGACTTGTGTACCCTTGGAGGGCATACTTGTTTTTCTTTGCAGGACCTTGCTCGGTGAAAGCTATACATTGAGGAATTATTCTATTTTGACCTTCATGGGGGGTTGAAAACCCCTAGGATGGATGTCATACCCCACATGTTTGGAAACGCACCTCGGAGCCTTTGTGTGCAAATGATAGAGGATGTTTCCTTTGGAGGCACTTTGACAACATTCAAGCATGACATCATAGTGCTTTGCACCTGGACGTTGGACTTTGGAGGCCTGGGATGTCACTTTCTAAATGCTTGACATCATTTGGAGGCTACAGTTTGGTGAGCTTGATCGTTTGAGAGGTGATGTGATGTGGTTTGAAGGAAGGAGATGCATGGCATGATACACTAGCACATGAGATCTTGGAACATGTCCTTTGGAGGCCCAACGATCTGTATTTTGAGGCTCAACATCTCACTTTTAGGCCTCACGTCACCCTTTTTAGGGTTTTACTTTATGTAATTTTTATATTTGCAAGTTGTAAGAGGAAATAAAGGGGGTCGGGCCTCTTTTAATTTGTTGTTGACAATTTTATGTGGACTCATAAATAGAGGACCATCTCTTTTCATTTCCATAGCTCGTTATTTGATAATTACATACTCTTGCACTAAAATTTCGGCCTCCTTGGGAGAAATCGCTCTCTCTTTTTATGTCATTATGGATGCAACACTTTTTATTTAGAGAAATAAAGGCTAGTGACTTCTCTTGGTGGTGTTTCTTTGGAAATTTTTGGATTATATCTTGGTAGTAATGATTTATTTCCATGCTTTCTCTTGGATTTGGTAAGTAATTTCTGCAATTATTTTTGTCTTGCTTGTTTAAATTCAAGAGATACATCTTAAAATCCTACGAGTAAAAAGGATTGCACCCTCCATCAAAGTTAATTCTTCTTTGTCATTGAAGGGATATAAGGATTGCAACAGGAAGTAATAATGTTTACACCCTTGTTGCAAGGCTTAGCTAGGATTTATTTCTCTAGGAACTAAGAGGGTTTACACCCCTAAAGAAACTTTAAACCCTGGTTCATCTTGGATTTTAAGCTAGACGATTTGAAAGGATTGTTGTTGGGTTTTATAAGGGTTTAAATCTCAACAAAGATCTCTTCTTCCTCCTTGTTTAACTTTTCTTCCAAGGAAGAGACTTCATTCACCCAATAATAAGGCACTAATCTTTACATTGGAGATTGTTAATTGTTGCATTGGTAAATGGGAAATTTTGAGATATTGTTCAAGTTGGATATGAATTCTACATGATTTAATATTTATAATGATACAAGGGCATCTTAATTGGTCGAGTGATTAGTTTTTTGTAACAAGCATTAAGCTACAGCCATTAGGGTTGCAACAAACTCACTTTCTCACACTTTTTCCTCACTTGTCTACTGCTGAAATTTACTTGTAAGTTGTGATAACTAATCTACTCTTTAAGGGCTATTGTTTGGGTGGCTTGCTGATTTTAGTGGTCAGAACTTGTTGTTGTAAAAAAAAAATTCTACAGCCATTGTGTTGTCATAAATACTTGTCGATAACAATCATTAACAACCCTTCTTTGTCATGAAAGTATTGGTCTAAACATTGGAATATTGTGTACTAGTTGCAAGCTTTATTTTCCAATATCATATACTTAATTTTGATGGTTTAATTCTCAGTTGTTATAACTTATTCATTGTTGATATATATTCCCTTACTGCTGCAATTTTTGGACGGCAAGGTTTCTTAATGATTCCCCACTTGTGTTGAGGCTTATATTGTCATATCTGGTCTTGTTTTGGTTTGTCTAACATTGTTTTGCAGGTTCACAAAAATTGCAACCATTAACCAAATCCAAGGACTCTATCCTCAAGCCTCAATTCATCTTAGACCTTGACCTATGGGGGTATTCTTCTAGCTCCTTGTTTTTCCCCTTGCAATCCCCCTAGGGTCACCCGGGAAGCCTCCCTTGTGTTGGACTTTTCCTTCACTAAAATGAGGAGGATATCTATTGAGGTGACAATGATAGGTATCCCCAGTTGTTTCACACACGTGTTGCTTGGGTTGGGATTTTACCAAACTATAATCTGTGCAATGACAGGTCATATATTTCATTTTCTAGTTCATGGATGTTTGGGGTTTGAATTATGTTCAATGGAAAATACTCAAAAAATGGTTGAGGGGTGATGGTTTTGGGAAACCTTGTAATTTTCACTGCAATCTTGGACTACATGTTTTAATCTCGGGATGGAAGTGATAAAAAGTGTGCTTGTTTGGGTGAAATTCCCATGGTTACCCTTCAAATTATGGTCAAAAAGAGTCATGAAAGAGATTAGCGACATCTTGAGTAATACAATGGATATAGATACCTCCTTTAAATCTATCTCTAATTGGTCTACAGAAAAATTAAAGGTATAAATAGATATGATTGTGTCTTCTGACGAGTATAGAGATTGCAATGGGAATTTCCTCATATAATCAAATTATGAACTATGTAAAATTTGTGTTTCAATGTGTGAGATGCCATGTTTATGGCCACATTTCTTTGGATAGTTCACAACCTTTCAAGTAGAAAATTTGGAAAAAGAAGGAGAATTCATGCAATGAAAGGAAATATCATTTGGATAAGGGACATATTGGAGGTCAAATAGATGAAGTCTTAGAAAAAAAATATGGAGGGTTTGCTAGTTACTTCATTATATCCTTTAATGGTAAAAAAAAAGGTAGGTTCTAGAGAAGAATTCATAAATTGATGTTTTGGTTTTGGAGATTATCTAGGCCAAGAAGAGGGTTACAAGGTCAAGATAATATGGGTAAGATTATTGAAAATTCTTTTGAATTTTTAAATACAAAAGAAAATATAATATTGGATTTGAGTAATATTGATGTGTGGACATCCCCTCTTGAAATGTTTGGGAAAGGGTCTCGTGATTCTTTATCTCTTGATGGGTTTGGGAAAGGGAAGGGTTTTGTGAGGATTCTAGTAGGGGACAAATATTCCTCTATAGAATCTTGGAAGGGATGTTTTATTATAAGTTCAAACTAGTGGACCAACCCTATTTTAGAAGGATATAGATCTAATAGTGGGATGGAGGTGAAAAGTGTGTGTTGATATCTCCTAAGATCCATAAAAGGGGATAATAAGGAGGTGGTTGGGGTCTCTTATGGGAACCTATGGTTATGGTTTTATCCTTTCAAGGGTCCTACTCAATATTCTATGGGAAGAAAGTCCTACCTACACCATGCTCAAGCTAAGGCTGCGTAGGAGATTCAACAAGGTAAACAAAAATCTATTCCAAGGGACATTATAGTGGGACATAATGCCTCTAAGGCTCCCAAATTAGCCTTATCCCTTGATATTTTAGGTCTTGACTATCCCTTAGAAAGATTGGCCATTGCTTGTCTAGTTGAGATCCATAAACCAAATAAATTATTATCCAAGAGACTATTGGTGATGGGAATACTATAATTGGAAACCTTGGGAAGGTCTTATAAGAATGGCATTTTTTAGGCTTAGATGTTAAATAGATTTAGGGGGTTTAGTAATGGGTTGGAAAAATACAATTCCTTTACTAAATGTTCCTTCTTTTGAATTAGGCTTGTGGATAGAATTCCAATTGAAGGATTTGGGTTTTAATTTGTCTATTATTAATATGCATGGGTCATATGGTGGAAGACAAGAGTTTGGGATGGTTTTTTTTCCTATTATTGTGTTGAAAAAGTGAGGGTGCTAATAGGTGGGGACCTAAACTTTACTTTAAGCAAAGCAGAGATTTAGAGTGAATTAGCTAGAATTGACATATTGTCAGATTATTTAGATACACGGAGAAATAACATGACGGGAGTGGAAGGGATTTCTAAGGGACATGATAGGTTTTTAAGTTTTCAATATTTGATCAATGATATTCATGGATATAAATATTGGTTGGAATCTAGAGGGGGGACTTGACCACTCTCCTATTCTAATTCAACTAGAGAAACGAGATGATAAGCTAGCTAGGCCTTTCAAATTTAATCATTGTTTGTTGTAGGATGACGATTTTAAGGCCTTGGTAAACTATATAGAATGGGTAATATATAAAAATAATGTTAGGGGATCTACCATTTATCAATTTTTTTGTTTCCTTACAAAGCTTAAAGAAGTTGTGGTGCCCTAGATTTTCAAAAAAAGGAAAGTATGGATAAATAATTGAAGGCAACGAAACATGAAATAGCATAAATCTATGTAAATAATGAAGAAGGAAATTTTAGGGAGGAGAAATCAAGGTTGTAAGAGTTGGAAAATAAAAAGGTCAAGTTGTTGGAGTGGAGAACGAAGAGCATAGTGATGTGGCTTGAAACGAAGATGAAAATACAAAGTTTTTTCATTAGTATGCAAATCATAGGAAAATAATAAATACTATAAATTGGGAGATGTAGAATGACAAGCGAGTCTCGATCAATTATTTTAATGAGATGGACCTCATTCATAAAATACTTTTGAGTAGGATAATTGATCATAAATACTTTAAGCATGGTTCCTTCTTGGATTATATTAGAGATATAAGGAAAAATAATAAAAATGGTTCAAATCAATGAAAAGCTTTGACTCTTTATTTTAAGTGAGTGGTCAGTATTGAGCATGGTGTTAGAAAAATAGGACCGTGCAACAATAAAATAAAACAAATGCGGAAACAAAACACAGAAGATACATAATGCAAGAGAGACATAGATTTATGTGGTTCACCCAGTGTGGGCTACGTCCACCAGAGAAATTTTCAGGTCCTTTCTTTATTATTGTCCAGCAAAATGAAGGGATACAACCTACAGCAAAACCCGTTGTAACTTCATCTTCTTTCTCTCACAATCTCCTCTCTCAGAATACAATACTCGCCAACATACATAGCCGCAATGTATTTCCCTCATAAAAGAGGGTTTCCTTCTAGGGCAAAAAACCCTAACATAATCTCTATCGTTAGATCTACGACCTTATAATGAATGGTCCAGATTTACAATGAAATTACAATATACTTTTACAAGGCAATTTTGGCTTCGGGGGCCCGCTTGCCCCCAGACCCCCCAGCCGGGGATATAGCCCCCCCTGACCCCGCAGAGGGGGTACCCCCTCTCTGCACTACCCCACATGGAAGAGTGTACATACTTCTGGGGTGTAAATATTTCATGGGGTATAAACACGGCTAAAAGTAAAAGACCTCTAAATCAGGAAGATAATCAGGCTCCACAACCAACAATCTCCCACTTGGAGACTGATCTCAACAACTCCAC